>PNEQ01122302.1:0-25918 GCA_003012365.1 Medauroidea extradentata
AGCTGTGTGATCAGTGTCATTGCAGTGTGTTCAAGCAGAGCAGCTGCAAGGAGTTCTGGCCTGCAGTACCAGCATTATATATATGTAGTTTGAGGAGCTGTGTGATCAGTGTCATTGCAGTTTGTTCAAGCAGAGCAGCTGCAAGTAGTTCTGGCCTGCAGTACCAGCATTATAGATAGTTTGAGGAGCTGTGTGATCTGTGTATTGCTGTGTGTTCAAGCAGAGCAGCTGCAAGTAGTTCTGGCCTGGCATTATAGATAGTTTGAGAAGCTGTGTGATCAGTGTCATTGCAGTGTGTTCAAGCAGAGCAGCTGCAAGGAGTTCTGGCCTGCAGTACCAGCATTATATATATGTAGTTTGAGGAGCTGTGTGATCAGTGTCATTGCAGTTTGTTCAAGCAGAGCAGCTGCAAGTAGTTCTGGCCTGCAGTACCAGCATTATAGATAGTTTGAGGAGCTGTGTGATCAGTGTCATTGCAGTGTGTTCAAGCAGAGCAGCTGCAAGGAGTTCTGGCTTGCAGTACCAGCATTATAGATAGTTTGAGGAGCTGTGTGATCAGTGTCATTGCAGTGTGTTCAAGCAGAGCAGCTGCAAGGAATTCTGGCCTGGCATTGTAGATAGTTTGAAAAGATGTGTGATCAGTGTATTGCTGTGTGTTCAAGCAGAGCAGCTGCAAGTAGTTCTGGCCTGGCATTATAGATAGTTTGAGGAGATGTGTTTTCAGTGTATTGCTGTGTGTTCAAGCAGAGCAGCTGCAAGTAGTTCTGGCCTGGCATTATAGATAGTTTGAGAAGCTGTGTGATCAGTGTATTGCTGTGTGTTCAAGCAGAGCAGCTGCAAGTAGTTCTGGCCTGGCAATATAAGAAGTTTAAGGAGCTGTGTGATCAGTGTCATTGCAGTGTGTTCAAGCAGAGCAGCTGCAAGTAGTTCTGGCCTGCAGTACCAGCATTATAGATAGTTTGAGGAGCTGTGTGATCAGTGTCATTGCAGTGTGTTCAAGCAGAGCAGCTGCAAGGAGTTCTGGCTTGGCATTATAGATAGTTTGAGAAAATGTGTTTTCAGTGTGTTCCTGTGTGTTCAAGCAGAGCAGCTGCAAGTAGTTCTGGCCTGGCATCATAGATAGTTTGAGGAGCTGTGTGATCAGTGACATTGCAGTGTGTTCAAGCAGAGCAGCTGCAAGGAGTTCTGGCCTGGCATTATAGATAGTTTGAGAAGATGTGTTTTCAGTGTATTGCTGTGTGTTCAAGCAGAGCAGCTGCAAGTAGTTCTGGCCTGGCATTATAGATAGTTTGTGGAACTGTGTGATCAGTGTCATTGCAGTGTGTTCAAGCAGAGCAGCTGCAAGGAATTCTGGCTTGCAGTACCAGTATTGTAGATATTTTGAGGGGCAGTGTGATCAGTGTCATTGCGTCGTGTTCAATCATGTTGCAAGTAGTTCTGGCGTGCAGTACCAGCATTATAGATAGTTTGAGGAGCTGTGTGATCAGTGTCATTGCATTGTGTTCAAGCAGAGCAGCTGCAAGGAATTCTGGCTTGCAGTACCAGTATTGTTGATATTTTGAGGAGCTGTGTGATCAGTGTCATTGCAGTGTGTTCTATCATAGCAGCTGCAAGTAGTTCTGGCCTAGCATTATAGATATTTTGAGAAGCTGTGTGATCTGTGTCATTGCAGTGTGTTCTAGCAGAGCAGCTGCAAGGAGTTCTGGCCTGGCATTATAGATGGTTTGAGGAGCTGTGTGATCTGTGTCATTGCAGTGTGTTCAAGCAGAGCAGCTGCAAAGAGTTCTGGCCTGCGGTACCATCATTGTAGATAGTTTAAGGAGCTTTGTGATCAGTGACATTGCAGTGTGTTTAAGCAGAGCAGTTGCAAGTAGTTCTGGCCTGCAGTACCAGCATTGTAGATAGTTTAAGGAGCTGTATGATTAGTGTCATTGCAGTGTGTTAAAACAGAGCAGCTGCAAAGAGTTCTGGCCTGCAGTACCAGCATTGTAGTTAGTTAAGGAGCTGTGTGATTAGTGTCGTTGCAGTGTGTTCAAACAGAGCAGCTGCAAAGAGTTCTGGCCTGTAGTACCAGCATTGTACATAGTTTGAGGACCTGTGTGATTAGTGTCATTGCATTGTGTTAAAACAGAGCAGCTGCAAAAAGTTATGGCCTGCGGAACCAGCATTTTAGATAGTTTAATGAGCTGTGTGATTAGTGTCGTTGCAGTGTGTTCAAACAGAGCAGCTGCAAAGAGTTCTGGCCTGCAGTACTAGCATTGTACATAGTTTGAGGAGCTGTGTGATTAGTGTCATTGCAGTGTGTTAAAACAGAGCAGCTGCAAGGAGTTCTGGCCTGCGGTACCATCATTGTAGATAGTTTAAGGAGCTGTGTGATTAGTGTCGTTGCAGTGTGTTCAAACAGAGCAGCTGCAAAGAGTTCTGGCCTGCAGTACCAGCATTGTATATAGTTTGAGGAGCTGTGTGATTAGTGTCATTGCATTGTGTTAAAACAGAGCAGATGCAAAGAGTTATGGCCTGCAGTATCAGCATTGTAGATAGTTTAAGGAGCTGTGTGATTAGTGTCGTTGCAGTGTGTTCAAACAGAGCAGCTGCAAAGAGTTCTGGCCTGCATTACCAGCATTGTACATAGTTTGAGGAGCTGTGTGATTAGTGTCTTTGCAGTGTGTTAAAACAGAGCAGCTGAAAAGGGTTCTGGCCTGCGGTACCATCATTGTAGATAGTTTAAGGAGCTGTGTGATTAGTGTCATTGCAGTGTGTTAAAACAGAGCAGCTGCAAAGAGTTCTGGCTTGCAGTACCAGTATTGTAGATATTTTGAAGGGCAGTGTGATCAGTGTCATTGCGTCGTGTTCAATCATAGCAGTTGCAATTTGTTCTGGCTTGCAGTACTAGCATTATAGATAGTTTGAGGAGCTGTGTGATCAGTGTCATTGCATTGTGTTCAAGCAGAGCAGCTGCAAGGAATTCTGGCCTGCAGTACCAGTATTGTAGATATTTTGAGGAGCTGTGTGATCAGTGTCATTGTGTCGTGTTCAATCTTAGCAGCTGCAAGTAGTTCTGGCCTGGCATTATAGATAGTTTGCGGAGCTGTGTGATCTGTGTCATTGCAGTGTGTTCAAGCAGAGCAGCTGCAAGGAATTCTGGCTTGCAGTACCAGTATTGTAGATATTTTGAGGAGCTGTGTGATCAGTGTCATTGTGTCGTGTTCAATCATAGCAGCTGCAAGTAGTTCTGGCCTGGCATTATAGATTGTTTGCGGAGCTGTGTGATCTGTGTCATTGCAGTGTGTTCAAGCAGAGCAGCTGCAAGGACATCTGGCTTGCAGTACCAGTATTGTAGATATTTTGAGGAGCTGTGTGATCAGTGTCATTGTGTCGTGTTCAATCATAGCAGCTGCAAGTAGTTCTGGCTTGCAGTACCAGTATTGTAGATATTTTGAGGGGCGGTGTGATCAATGTCATTGCGTCGTGTTCAAGCAGAGCAGCTGCAAGTAGTTCTGGCCTGCAGTACCAGCATTATAGACAGTTTGAGGAGCTGTGTGATCAGTGTCATTGCAGTGTGTTCAAGCAGAGCAGCTGCAAGGAATTCTGGCCTGCAGTACCAGTATTGTAGATATTTTGAGGAGCTGTGTGATCAGTGTCATTGTGTCGTGTTCAATCGTAGCAGCTGCAAGTAGTTCTGGCCTGGCATTATAGATAGTTTGCGGAGCTGTGTGATCTGTGTCATTGCAGTGTGTTCAAGCAGAGCAGCTGCAAGGAATTCTGGCTTGCAGTACCAGTATTGTAGATATTTTGAGGAGCTGTGTGATCAGTGTCATTGTGTCGTGTTCAATCATAGCAGCTGCAAGTAGTTCTGGCTTGCAGTACCAGTATTGTAGATATTTTGAGGGGCGGTGTGATCAATGTCATTGCGTCGTGTTCAAGCAGAGCAGCTGCAAGTAGTTCTGGCCTGCAGTATCAGCATTATAGATGGTTTGAGGAGCTGTGTGATCAGTGTCATTGCAGTGTGTTCAAGCAGAGCAGCTGCAAGGAATTCTGGCCTGCAGTACCAGTATTGTAGATATTTTGAGGAGCTGTGTGATCAATGTCATTGCGTCATGTTCAAGCAAAATAGCTGCAAGTTGTTCTGGCCTATAGTGTTGTCGTACCAGTGATGTATGTATGTATGTATGTGTGCACAGAGTCACGGGAGCAGCGTGAAGCTGAGCTGCAGCAAGGAGGATGCAAATAAGCGCCTACACTCGACTGTTGTGGTGAAGAAGACACAGAGTCCTGAACTGAACTGGGAGAACTGGGACCAGACAGACCTGGAATACGCAGACGAGAAGGCACTGGAGAAGAGGCGACAGTTGTTGCAGAGGGAGCTCGAGCTGCAGATGAAGCGTGAGAAGGAGGAACAGCGCCAGAAGAAAGAGAAGAAGGCTAAGAAGGTAGGTAACGTCTGTTGCCTGCAATATGTTCCACATTGGTTGTTGTCCAAGATGGTTTGTGTTGCACCGTTGGCACAGCTGTGTTACGAGCAGTAGTATCTCCATGATTATATCCTGTGGTCTGTTACGTATACCAATTTGTGTCTCGAGGATTTCTAGTTGTTGTAGCAAGTTTATTTTACCTGTATGACACGTCAGTAGGAGTTAGGTATTACTGATATTCCTTGTTTTAGGGTGTGTTCATTTATATATCTTGTACAACACTGCAAAAACTTTTACACCTATTTTTTATGATATTTGCAATTGAGATTAAGTCGAAAATTTAATAGCTATATTATACAAATAACTGTGGATTTTTTTTTGTATCTTGTAGCAATGCAATGCATGCCGTGTGTTTCCTTACACCGATCACTTATTTATTCATGCAATTTTGTAGGCCTAAAACACTTAAACTTTAAAATAGTAAAACTACAATTTAATTTTAACGATTGAGATAAATTCGCACTGTATAAGTCCAGTGATCAGCAGTCAGAATGGCACGGTCATTGACGGCAAACAAGTCTTCAATGTCGCAGGATTCACTCGGGTTACTGCAAACCAACAAGTTTTCAGAATCCTGCCTTGCCCCACGTTTACAATATTTACTTGAAAATACTTAATGTCATTGCTCCAATAAATGTTTATTAGGAATCATAGTAGACAAGTGTTTTTGTCTGTTAATAAGATATTATGTGATACCTTCAGTCAGTTACTGCTGTTAAAAATCAGTTCAAATGAATGTGATAAAAATTCTGCCCTTCTTAATTTCCATTAGATTGAACTTGTGGTGCAGAAAAAAAAATTTTTCATTGCCTACTTACTTGACCAATGTACCTTACATAAATTGTTTTGATTTTATTTTATGTGAGTGTTGTTGTACATAGTCCCACTATCTTTGAAAATGGCCACCAATCACTTGTTATGAATGTTTTGTTTTCTTTATATTAAACAGTTGCGTATACTGCAAAAAATGAATAAGACCACAATAAAGCCATTAAAATTTCCTTTAAAATCCACTGTACTATTTGTAAATACGTTAATCCGTTCCCCTGACAAAAAAGCATTTCTAAAAATTGCTGTGCGCATACCTGCCAACTTGTAAGATTTTTCAATAAATGTTAGAAAAGTGCGTGTGTTTTACAATTTAAAGGAAAATTGTGATATTTTTTTACGAATTATGGATGTTGTTATTTGAAATTTTCATTATTTTCATTCACAAGTAGCGATGAAATGTTTTACACATCAGTATTTGTAGTATGTTTCATATTTGATTTGGTACTCTGTGCTAATGGTTGCAAGAAATTTTTCTGTTTTGATTTCAGCAGTTAGCCACAAAAAAAAAAAAAAGCCATGCAGCTTTCTTATTGAGAGCTAATCTGTGATTTTCTTCAATCCGTACATTTTAAAAAAGGCTGTTGCGACATGTTTGTTTTTCATGCATTTGCATTCATTTTCAAGCAAACAGTTAAATCTGAAATGAAATAAATAAAATGGATTCCTGCAGACTTGGGAGTAAAGTTTTCATTACTGTACTTTTCTGCCATGTATGTGGAATTTCTGTTTTGTATGTGTCGAATTCTTAAGTTGAAAACATGTACAACAGTTTGTAGGAATGAAACAGCATAGGCACTTGTAAAGAAAATTAGCTGATAATGTTGAGTTCGTAAATTTGGTTCATGTGGTGAGGAATATGTTACTGTGTGTAATGGCAAAAGACACAATGTTACACGAGTTAGTAAACTAGTATCAAACACACAAACACTAATGTGAGACTTGGATGTCGCTGGTAATAATATTTTCTGTCTGCTAATTCTGAGTATTTATTTGCTTTTTATAACAGTGCGCACGAAGTGCCATTGTGTTTAGTTCTGTAAACTGTACAAGCCCATTAACGTATTTAAAGTTGTGTATGCTTGCATTGCAACAGAAACTCTAGCGATAATGTGATGAAGCACCATAATTCAAAACATGTAACTACATCTATTTATGCTACTTTGACATGCTGAATGTAAAAAAAGTTGTCAGAGTTTGTCAAATTTGGCTTGAATTTTTTTGTTTTTATGTTTGCATAAAGTTTTTTATAGCCAAGTCTCATAAAAAGTACTACAACTTAGATGAATGGTGAGTGAACATTCGTGTTTAAAGTGTTTGCAGAAGTTAGTTTATCTGTTTAGATGGGTTTTAATAAATGTTTTTAACTGCAAATTTTTAGAATTTCTGAGGTTAGAAATAAAATTTATATATTATTTAATATTTTTAAAAATTTAATAAAAGTGAAGAACAATGGAATTTTTTCATGAAAAAGTGCCAAGTGTTGTTTATGTCGAAATCAAAGATTTTGCGGATGTTTTTTTAATTCTAATTTGGAAAAGTTGGCAGATTTGCGTACAACAGAAAAATCATCTTTCGAACATGTAATTGCAGTTATATTGTAAAGCATTGCATTTACGTACACAAAAGAGTTAACTCTACCAAAATTAAATAGGATACAATTTTCTTTAAAAATAATTGATAAGGAATGACAAAGGCCATTAGGCAGTAATTACCTATATATTAAAAGTGACAATACACACGTGGTACTGTGGAGCTTGGTAGTTACACATACTGTATAAACAGGACGACACACAATCCGTGGAAATGCTTTTTGCAATGTTTGGCTGAACAAGTGGGCTTCCTCGGGTGAGGAGTCGACTTAGCCTGACTAAATTTGCATACTTTGTGGTTTCCAGGAATTGTAACTCGGACGTAAATTGAGGACTTGCAGTACATGTTTCTTTTTCTTTCTATCTGTCCCTTAACTCCTACCAGTTCCTCCTTACCCACATTCACGTGTCCTTCACAGCGTACTATTCCTTCCTTAATTTTTTGTCCAGAACAGTCTCACATCCTCCCAGTCATCACAATTGTCATATCACACTTCCACATACATCACTTGCTGCTCTGCCCATACACATTGATCCCATGCCATTTGCTGAACTCGTGACTCCCAACTACTCCAAAAACTCTGTGGCTCTGGGAAAATTTCCGTTTTATAGTTGTGAGGCAGTGAAACAATTTATGACATGACAAACTATTTTTAAAGCTAACAATTCATCATTATTGCTAGTGATATAAAATGTTATATCGCTGTAATGCTGTGACTAACCACTTGATGGATTGCCTTTGTTGTCTGTAATCAGCAGAAGTAGAGTAGTGGTCTAAACAACAGTTAATGTGTCAGAGGCTTGTCGCTAGAGTTGAGTCTTATTGCTCACTGCCCTGGGAATCACCCGAGTCATACGTCTAGCTAGAGAGCGGGAGACTCGAAGGCACTTCTCACAATAATTTTGTTGTATTTGTCAAATACATTTTGTTACTTCTTGATAGCGCTCAGAATGTCCGAATAAAATTGCTGTTCTCGTAAAATTGAAGTTAGGAACCTATTGTATAAAGTGTCAAAATGATGAGTACATGGCAACTGTTATTTGTTGAAGGGCTTAAGCAGCTCATCTTCAACGTCGGGTTCGTCAAGTAGTACCACAGACACTTCGTCAAGTAGCGATGAGTCCAGTTCAACAAGCAGCTCCACGTCATCAGATTCTCGACGCAGGAAGGGCAAAGGGAAGAAAGGGAAGCGCGACTCCAGTTCGTCAACTTCGGAGGCTGATCGTAGTGGCAGGAAGAAGTCGAGCAGGTAAACCACTCGAGCATGCTTGATTAGTGATGCCAGCTTCTGGCGTGTGTTTGATGTTAAGACTTCTGTCTACGCCTTTCTGCTGTGATATACTGAATTGAAACAATATTTCTACCTTATAAGTGGGACAACATAAGTGTATTATTCCCGCTACAAAACTGTATAAGGGACCAAATAAAAGGAAGCTTATAACCAGGAAAACATTATAAGAGGGTTTCATGGTACTGATTCCTAAGAAACGGAACAGAGAACAGCAAACACTTGTAAATATGTAAATGCAGAGTAGTTGCATTACTGGTGCAGGTTCACAGCAGTATTACACAGGAACTGAATTATTTCTAATATAAGAATATGAAAAAAGCAGTGGTCAAATGTATTAATTATGTACATCTTCAGGACAGCAGAGAAAATTTATGGCTGTTAACATACAGGTATCATAAGTAATATTAAAAATGATAATGTATTTTGTGGCTGTAAAGACACTGGCTTAATTTAAACGAAGTCTGCTCTGATGGTATGATCATACCTTCTGTGTAACAAATTCTGGGTTTACAGTAGGTACAATTTCTACCTGATCTTCACAGATCGTAATACATGGTAATAGTTCTGAATCACACCTATTTATATTTACAGGGAAAATTGGGGAATGTCAGGGATTTCACTAACACTGAGGAGTATTAAGGATATTTCAGGGTTTGTTTCTTTTAAACTGGGAGGTATTTCATCCATTGGATTAAATTTTGTTAAATTGCTGGATGTCTACAGACTTTGAAATTGTACAGGAAGTATAATGCCCATACAGTAGAATTTTGTTATAAAGTATGTCAAAAAAGTCTTAACTTTTATACTTAGTAATGAAAGTACTTTATTCTGAATGTTGTATTTTTACTTCAAAACATAGTATGTTTCAAATTTTAAAACAAAGCCCTAAAGGATTAAAAGTTATGTTCAACTATAAGCAGATATTTCTGAAACAGCAAGAATTAAAAAAATTTCTGAACCTACTACTGTATATCTTACACAAAATGAAAATTGAGAAAACATAAAATGACTGAGTTAATGGTTTAAATAATTTTGGAGATATGTGTGTACCGACAGTTCACTGGTTGGGCTAGAGTTTCCTCCTTGGGGGGGAGGGGGGGGGGGAGAGATGAGGAGAGAAAAATATTATAAACAATAAGTTAAAGAAGACATATACGAACAAAGAATATCTACAGTTTATTTATAAATATTTATATTTATAATTCTTCACATGAACAGACTTTAAAACACGAGTTGTAGCTGTTCTGCCAAGAAAGCAGGAACGTTTTATTCTTTTTACAGGTAAAAGTGAGAAATTGTAGTTTGCCTTGTGAGTTTCATAAGCGTTTGTTACACAAACTGTTCAACATCGTGCATGGATTCCATTTCATGAATGTGAACATTTTCTGTCTAGGAAGGAATTGATAAAGTTTTTAGAAACACAGCATGGCTTTTTTTTTTTACGGTGACTGGTTCCTCTTCAACTTCTTCTTCTTCTTTTTCTTCTCCTGAAGATTCAGTGACTGCTACAGTCAAACCTCTTTAAAGTTTGTAATAATGAGATTTTATTTAACAGGTGTTTACAAAATCAAAAGAAATTCTGTAAATACATTTTTCTGGTTGTGTATCCCCAAAATTCAAGCATTATCACCCCAATGGTTCCTTTGAACAAGTAAACTTGGTATTACATTGTTTTATATGTAAAGATAATTTTTATGGTGCTTTAAGTTAATTATCAGTTTCTCGTCTCATTTAAAAGGGAAAGAAAATCACTTTGTATTAATAAGAACATTGTACAGTAGAACCCCTATTTTACGAGGCCTCACGGTGCCCGAGAATGACCTCGTAAAATCGCTGACCTCGTAAAATCGTATCCGAGCAACTTTGCCCCTCCAAAACCCCAAAAATTGCATCGATATAGCAGTTTTCTTGTTATTCAGCTGTATCATCTTTTATCATAAAAATAACACATTTCTAAAATGAAATACGTATAGTATGTATTTGTTTTGATGAATATATGGCTTCCGAAACACATACACCCTATACAGGGTGTGCAAACACCCCTTCCCCCCGCCCCACAAAAGTAAATACAGCCGCGAGTCGCCTTGATGAGTATTTTTGCGGAAGTTTCTTAGGGGAAGATCAGACATGTACTAATGAAATATTTGAGTAGAACCTTGTTAATTCGAAATGCTATATACTAAATCAAAGCCATCATTCGGTCCCGAACGTAATGTGACGTGCACTGGCACGTAGCACTTACTTGGTGTCTTATCATAAAGTAATTTCAATTTTTTTTTGTCTTAATTAATATTTTTTTTCTCTGTTTATAACAAATTAAGTAGGCCAACTTAACCAGGTATAAGGATGTTTACAGCGGGATCCAACATATTAATTGGGGATGCGAGTAGAGAAATTTACATTAAAATTTTCTTTTTAATTTTAAATTTAACTTTAAAGCAAAAGAAAAGTATTTAATTTTACGTGTCAATGTTATCGGATTTATGTTGTGTTTAGACTCATTTGAAAGCTAATTTAATTTCTAGCAACTTTTCTAAGTAAACTTTTCTTATATTTTGCCTTCTTTGGATTTTTTAAATTTCAAGTAGCTTCTTAGCTTGCTTCTCCTGGGATAGGATTTATGTGGCAGGCTAGTCGTACTTCTCTTGCTTGGAAGCACGTACCGGGAAGTGCTAGCTTTTAACATTTCAAATAAGCTCTGAGCTAGCGTGTGCTTTGGACGGATTTATCTGGCAGGCAGGTCAGAGTTCACTCGCTTGGAGGCACGTACAGGGACGTGCTGGAATGCGGGGGCTCTGCAGGGCATTTCTCGATCAACGTGGGGGTAGTGTCGGGTGCAAAACTCCGTGAAGGTGGTGATCCGCAACAGATTGATGACGCTGCACATCCCCAATTAATAAACTAATGAATATTTAGCTGGTATTATGAAATAAAATGCTTTGTAAATTTATCAGTATCTATGTTACGTACTATTTTTAGGTTATAAACGTCAATTAACCAGCTTTTTAGGCAAGTTGGATCCTGATGTATCCCTCCGCCGCTCGGCCGAGTAAGTCTGGGTGTTCGCCCAGGAAAGTTAATAGTGTTTCATCGGAGCTCGTGACCGGTCGCCGGGAGATGGCCGGCTAAGTTTTTCTTGTTTGTAATCGGTCAGTAGGAGTTGTGTTTCATCGGAGCTCGTGACCGGTCGCCGGGAGATGGCCGGCTGAGTGTTTATTAGTTGGGGCGTCATGGCGGCAGGAAGAGGACGTGGTAGATGTGGTAGAGGGGCTGTGAAGCCTAGAGGACGGATTTGTTAGAATAATTCAGTCTTTATTTGTTTCTCTTTTTGGCATACTGCCTTTTTATTTCTAGTAATGTAACCAGAAGTAGGTATTGATAACCGCATAGTCAGAATTAGGGTAGATAAAGTGCCGGACCACGTACTACTACGGAGGGAAGCAGCAAGTCGTAATCCGTAGATAGAAAAGTCACCTCAACTAACTCTGGGCGAGCACTCGCAATGGTAATTGCCTGTGTCTGTTAAACTGCGTCAAAAGAAAGGTTAAATAAAAAAAACGCTGATATAAATTTTCTTATTATTATTTTTTTTTTTTCCGTTTCGGACTAACCTCAATGCTATCCGGGCATCAATATAATAGGCACCGCCTCTACATCTGCTCGCTGGTTTTTGCCATTTCTTTTTTTGTCGGCTAACTACTTGTAATAATAGAAACGGAGGAGAGGTACGTCCAACATCTATATAAACAAACGAACAAAATATGTAGAAGGAGCCGCGTCACAGTAAGGATAGGATTTTGCATGCTTTGAAGTTTGGTTAGTTCGACATTCCCCAAGTTATGTAATTCGAAGCATATATGTACTTAAAATATACACAAAGTTACGCTTATCATTCGTCAATATGTTGAGAAAACTGCCCCATAAAATTTCAGAATCAAAAATATTGCAAGTAACGTGTGTATCGCGTCAAATGTTGGCTACGGGTCAGCGGAGATATGGCAACAGCGTGCTTGCCAAGTGGTCCGCTAGCGCTGATGATGCAACTCAGCACCGCATGGAGTTACTCCTTATCTCCCCCCCCTTCCTACCACTACCCTTATAACTCTTGGTAGTATGTATATGACCAAGGAAGCTGTGCACTGTGCGATCTATAAACAATATAAGCTGTGCGGAAATTTCTCCACAGACCTTGAAATGACATTTGCCGGCACGCCATTGTTAAAGCTAGAGAATGGCAAGACGGTATTAAGGGGGAGGGTAGAGAACACACAGTTGTTTGTTTACAGTTGCCGGCTGTTGGCGGCATCTGAATTCGGCTTTTTCCTCCTTTTATCGCACTCCGTCTTCAGAATCAGAAGGGGGGGAAGGGGTGGTGGAATGGTGGGATGAGTCATGTGGTAGGTTATCTGGTATTATCGCCTGGTGCGTTGCCAGGGGCTGCCACTGCACATTTGCTGACCACTTTTGTATGTTGTGTGTGTTAAAATAAAGGGGGGGGGGGAACTCTCTTTAGTATGCTCGCGCATAGCGATTCAATTCGAAGTCCAAATTTTTTGTTCCGAGCACTTTCAATTAAGGAGGTTTTACTGTAACTTATGTTAATAAAGATGGTAACATATGTTAATAAAGATGGTAACGATATTTGCAGACGAAGAAAAATGTACATTGCAAGGCCGTGCTTATTTTTGTACGCATAAATATTTATACTTTACACAGAGTGTGTATTACACTACAATGATTTGAGAAGAGTTGTATCAGGGTTTCAAATTAATGTAGCATACTTTCACGTAAATAATTACTTCGTCCCTCCAGACACAACTCTATACCAACTTTTTACACACTCACCATGTTACGTCGCTCGCCAGGTCAAAAGTGTTGTAGTACACGGGCAGTGGCAGAGAATGTGTGTGGGTGCGTGCATGTCTGTAGGCAAGCTGCCGGCCAGAGTGGGTAGCTGGTATCGATCGTGCGTACTGCGCAGTGCGCAACACACTTTGACGGGGGGAGGGAAGAAAGTCTGCCAGCCACCCCTCCTACACCAGTCGCTTAGCAATGTGAAAAGAGGCGCCTGGGAGACGGAGTAGAGTTAGTTATCACAGACAGCACGGAACGGTAGGAGGCAGATGCTGCTACACCGCATTTTCGTACGTCGCGTCATACAGCCCGTGCCCGTCACCAGTACAGTGAAACCCTCGATAACTCGGACTAAAAGGGGGGAGAAGGTGTCCATGTTATCGAGGGGCGTCCGGGGAGGAGGGGTAATCAATCATTAATCACAAGAAACGTGAGGAAATCAGTACGTTATCATTTCTACAAGCAAAAGAGGCGGCAATATATACTGCTGTGTACGTATCAATTTACAGTAGAGGGAAGTGGGGAAATTATCACTGTATCATGGAGAACTACATATAAAAGAAAGAATGTCAAACAACCTGGGCCGGCAGATTCTTTTTTATTGATTTTTTATGCTACTTCTGGCTGATCTTTTTTTATCTGTGCTAGAAGCTGGTACCAAGGCACCCTTCTACCACATAAAAGTTCTCACCCCCTTCTCTCGTTTGGCTGGCTACAGTCTATGTGCGTGTGTGTGTGTGTGTGTGTGTGAGAGATAATTGTTGGAGATAAGCTAGGGAGGTAGAGCGCGAGCGGAAGTCATCAAGGTCCACCGGTACAGTCTCAACAGTAACACAAACACTGCACGTGACCACACGCAACTCCCGAGATGTTTACGTTAAAAATTGCTCAACATCAGCATGTCACAGTGTCTGCAGACAGCTGCTTGTTTCCTACGAGAAATTGTTTTTTTTTTTCCCAGGCCCTCTTTGTTAGAATACGAGGCCAGGAGCAACGTAAATCTCAGTCTACCTTTCCTTCTATTTTTTTTTTGTTTAGTTGAAGTCTACGGCCGTGGTTGAAGTGATAATGTGCGCTTGTAGGCCTTCCTTCATACTAGCTGCGTCGTCATAGATCAGTGACGTCTTTACACACACTTTACACTTAAAATAAATTTCACAGATACCATTGACATTAACGGGAACTCAATAAAAGCCCATTCATTTTAATCATTTAACTTTTTCAAAAGCCAGGCCCTCTAGAATGTGTGGCCCGGGGCAAATGCCCCTTTCTGCTCCCCCCTCCCCTTTTTTATAATTTTTTAAACCCTGTTTTTTTTATATCGCGCTAGCCTCTAGCGCAGTGAATTAGGCGCCAGTTTACGATGCGAGAGGCCCTGGGTTCGAATCTTTGCTCGGGCATGGATGTTGTGTTGTTCTTTCACCTCACTTTACCCTCATCGGCTTGTAAGACGTCGTTAAAGGGCCGTAAAACCCTCTCACCACCTTGCCTACATTGCAATGCAAACCAATGGCTTTTAATTTTTTTTATTAATGTCCGGAACAAATTGTTTTGCAATCTTTAATTTATCGCACATACCAGAACAAAATAAATTTCCCTTTAGGTGCCATTGTGACCTGTACTTACCGTCCAATTCACCAGCATCATACTGAAATATTTATTTATGACGCACGTACGTGTGTGTCTCGCGCGGTGAAGAGGGAGGAAAGATAAAGGGAGGTCGGCCTGCTGAGTCGCATCTTTACTCGCGCGCCTCGCTAGCAACATTTAACCGCACGGAACTTGCCAGATATTTTACGTAGCGATTAGCAACTGCTTTTAAAGCATAATACTGTTTTTAAATAAAACGTAATGGATTTAAATTAGGCAGATATAATTTTCTTATGATTTTGACCAATAAATAATTTAATTAAAATTAATTTTTTTTGGAAATTCTGTCTGAGTTATCCGAAGTCCGGAACATCGAGGTCCGAGTTATCGAGGGTTCACTGTATTTATGGCTCGAGGTAGCAGTGTAACAGACATATGATATCTTAATGCTATACTATGAAAAATATATTTTTTAAATTCTATATAAATGGGTACACACCGAAATCAAAGAGCAATAGTATCACAAAACATATCCAAAGGCCGAAAAACCACGTGCACACAATACCCAAACAAACAATGACCCACGACAGTCAGCATCTGAACCGGATGTTCATGCGGCGTTGCCAACTCGCTGGCTTGCGATGTTGCCAGCTTGCTGTCTGGTATCGTAACTAGCCATTTGCACAGTAGGGAACTTATTATAATGCGCGTTTGCATTGATGAACAACAAATTTCATTCCGTAATCGGGAAAAGGGTCTTTCTTGGACTTTGGGTGGTATTATAGCGGCGGTTAATACGGAATTTGTGAGGGAGGAGGGAGGGAGGTTTAAGCTCCTGTCTTTGTTCTACACTTGTCGCGCTGGCGCTTGTTTCAAAGTTACACTACTGCCACAGTTTTTGACCGATTTTCGCAATTTTTTTTTGTTTTTCATCTTGCAACATTCCTGTTACAAACAACAACACTACAAATTATGTTCTTATCATTGTGGACCCGTAAACATATTTTTAAAGTGAGTTTTATTGCGATTTCACCCATTTTTTTTTGGAGATTTTTAAATTGTTTTTTTTTTCAATAAATCTCATAATTTTTTACGGTTCCTCAAAATGGCCTCGTAAAATCGATGCTTCGTAAAATCCAGTACTCGTAAAATCGGGACTTTACTGTATTTACAGGGTTTGTATTAACTAGGTTCCACTGTACTTAATTTTGAATTTCTTCATTGACTATTTCAATGGTGTAGTTTTGACATGAAAATCAACAGCTACGTAGTCTTCATAAGAAATGTTGTCAGTTGCAAAGTACTGGACACATCTTGCCAGAGTTCTGGTGAGATGTCATCACCTGCAACAGCATCACTTGCATAACTCGTGGCTGCCTGGTCCTTAGACAAACTATCACTGCTGTCTTCTTCACGCACCTTTAATATGCCATATTGCCTCTAACATTTGGTTATCATCTCATCAACATTCCTCCAACCACCTGTTATTAATTGAATGGCTTGGCAGACATTGATATTTGTCATTAAATTGTATTTGATGTTTATCAAAAGTCTTTCAATGAACTGCTTCTGAAAATGTACTTTTGCAGTTTTGATGATGCCTTGGTATAAATGCTGTAACAGAAAAATGCAGTTTGCAGGAAGAAATTCTAATTTAACATTTGCAAGTCGCATATCAACGTTATGAGCGGCATCGTTGTCAACCAGAATGGTGATCTTTCTATGTTTCTTTTGCATTTCTTTTTCAGTTTCAACAAATAATTTGGAAAACAATTCCTTCGACATCCATCATGCTTTGCTTGGTTTTGCTGACACTCAACTAGAACTGATGCGATGCCATTTGTAGCATCTTGAATTTTTCACTGAAGATTGCTTTTTAGAGTATATTTTTTTACGGAGGCATCTGACTGTAAAAATTATTGTATTTAATAACTGTATTTTTTTACACCAGAGGTGACTGAATATCAACTTTATGTGAAAAATGGTAAATTTTTATGTATAGGGGTGTTGGTTGGGTCACAATCATACAAAAATGTCGCTGTTCCTCTGTTAAGACCCTCACGTTTTAAGACTGTAGCCGTTGGCAGCATTTGATTATTGGGGGGGGGGGGACATTGTTGGTATATAAAAAATACAGATGTATCCCAAGCAAAAGAAAAAAAGGGAGGGGGGGTCTGGGGGCTCTCCCCCAGAAAAATTTGCATCGTAAGGTGCAAAATTATGTTATCTAAGGGGGTTTCCTGAATCAAAGCATTTAACATACAGCTGTAAGAAATGTTAATATTTGAAACATGAATTTAGCATAAATGCTCATTTTTACAAACATACACATATTACAAATATGGATTCCTTACACACACGTATCTTACAATACACTTATCTTGCAAATATCTCTCTCAATGTAAAACTGAACAAATTTCTTTAGTAAGTAACCATTTATGTAGCCTACACAACAAAAATAAATTGTTACGAAAATGCCTAGTGCTATGTATAAAATATATTTAAGGAAATGAACCAAATTTTCTTTTCCTGTAGTCATTAACATTTGCAAACATTTCAGCTATTTCTTGCATATTCACCGAGTCCAAAACAGCCTGATGTGTGTGACACACAGCCAAGTTATTGAGACGTTTTTGAGTCATCGATGACCGTAGATATGTTTTGAGTCTTTGTAGGCTGCTAAAACTCCTTTCTGACTCACAGGATGATGCTGGTATAACGAGAAGAAGCCTAACTAATACTTCAACATTCTTGAATAGCCCACGTGTTTCAGGAGATAATGTTTGGAGAATATGTACAGCATCAGCCAGTGAATTAACAGAGTATTCCTTGTGAAACATCTTCAATTCAAATTCTAAAGATGTAACATCAGCTTCAGGATACACAGCTAAAATACTGAGATGTTTCTGTTTGAGAAGACAGTTCTCTAGATTTTTCACATTCCTAATATCAGAGTCCGATTCATTAAACCTGATATCTAGCCCTGTAACACAACTGTCAATGATCGAAAAGTACTGAGCTCTGTAAAAGCTCTCTGAAGACTTGTGAATGTAGTTCGGTGTATCAGTATCAAGAAGCCTACTAGGAATTCTTTTCTGTCGAGGAAGGGCAATTGGTTGAAGTTGAAAACGTTCAACATATTCGTTGGCTTTACTAAGTATATCCAAAAAGACCTCATTCATTCTCATGGCACCAATGGTGACCTGGACAACACCAACAGCTTCAAGTAGTCCAGCCACTGTTCTCTGCCTCCCTTGAGCTGACTCATTCAGCTTTTCTAGAAGACTGATTACATCTGTTATCATTAGTAAGCCAAGAACTGTCTCTCCACAGCTGAAAGCATGCAATAATGCACTAGCCTTGCTGTTGTAATCCTTCATTTCTTCGAGTGTCTCAATAATACATAAATAGTTGTCTAAAATTGTAGAGATTTGTTTGCCTCGGTAGATCCACCTCGTCGGACATAATGGTTTAATTTTGGAAATGTTTGTAGTTGGGATGAAGCCTTCATTTCCAAAATCTTCTCCCTCGACCTGTGCAACTCGAGACTTAAAAATACCAGAAAATTTATTGGTTCTACTGTTCAAAACACCTAGTTCGCTTGCCCACTGCAAGGCGTTTCGAGTACACATACTACTTTCGGCAGCATCTTTTATGACTAAGTTGATGCAGTGTGCTCCACAAACAACAAAAGAAGCAAGCGGCTGTTCTTTTTTCAAAACAGCTTGAACTCCTTTACGCACACCGGACATGTTAGCAGCGCCATCGTAAGTCTGTCCCCTTAATTTTGAAATGGGTAAGTTTAGGTGAATCATTACATCGCGGAGAATACTAGCAATTGCTTCTCCTGTGGTATTTGGTGCTAAATAAAGTCCCAAAAATGTTTCATGAAAATACAAATCACTATCCACCCATCTAACACACACACTTTCCTGTTCATTACCACCAATGTCTGTCGTACCGTCACAAATGAGAGAAAACATAGCAGGCTCTGTAGAGATAATTTTCTGGCATAGTTCTGTTATGATTTTATTAGCCATCAAAGATAAAATCTCATTTTGGTGGTCGGCATGGAGCATTTTTCCTAGTGTGTCTTGAGAAAGCCAAGGTCCAATTTCAGGACAATCCTGTGATCTAAGTTTTAGAAGCTCTATTAGATTGCCATCCTCGTAAGTTTCACCCCGCAGAGCTAGCCCTTGGCAAGCAATGAAAGCAATAGATGAGACTATTAGCTGAAGACATTTCGTAGCTCGTGCCTGTTCAAGTGCAGTTATTTTACTATGAGTAGATTCGATTGGCGATTTTAGGTGTTTGTAGCTTGTGACAGCTTGCAAGTGAGAGGAACATTTTTCATGCGAAGAAAATTTTTCGTGCGCTTTCTTCCAGTTATGAAAACCGACCGTGGCAAACGAGTTGTCCATTTTTGTAGCCAAAGTTTTGTCTGGTGCAATATGTTTATAATGATGGCAGTAAAAACAAAAAATGCCATCATGACTTCTACCTTCAATTACATGTAACCACTTGTATGTATCAAACCATTTAGGCTGAAATTTAAGTACGCGATTTTTAAGTTCCTGCTGAATAAAATTGTGAGGAATTTTATGATTTGGTGTTAAAGAAGGTGGATTAACACTCGGGATGCTTTCAGAAGACGAATTTGTACATACCTCACTTGCAGCATTTTCCTCAGTTACCAAATTGTAGGCGACTGATCCCGAGTTTGCTGCAGAAGAGTTTGTGGCCATTGTTGCAGTGCAGTCACTTGTGACACTGTCATTGTCACTAAACAATGTCTGTTCACGAGCCCGAACGTTGTCTGTTTTAGTTTGTACGGAAAATGTTTTGTTACGCACTACAAACTTATCCATATTTTACTCAATCAATTTAACTAGATAAAACAAACATCGCATTTGTAGTATAGTACACTGACACCGACACGTTTAGACTAGAGCAACTTTGACTTCCATCCAACTAGTAAAAACATAAACACATATAGTTCAATGATAATAAAGTAAAAACACCGATGTTATATTCCAAGGATGAAGGCTTTTCTGCACCATCTATAAAAAAACCCTAAGAAGAGAAGACACACTTAAAAGTTTGCACATATTTTTGTATAACTTCGACTCGACAGGCCGGGCGCACACTGAATAAACACGAAGCGAGACAGTTTTGCTTCATGTTTGGTCGTGTCTGCTGAGGACACTACAAATAGTTTACCAATGCCTGATTACAAAACTAGTCATAAAAAGGCAAGTATGTAATACATGTGTAGTCATCTATTAACTTAATATAACATTGTGCTCAGTAGAAGTAAGAGTGCAAAACTGCTTTCCGTATGTGATCTGTGTGCGCCCAGCATTTGGAAAACATAGTACTATGGAAAGCACAAAGTAATAAAAAAGGTTAGGCCTACCATATGGGTTATTTAAAATAAAATCCCTTCAACCATAGTTAGTACATCTTTAACTTGAAATACCTTGGAAAATCTTGCAAAAAATGTTTTAAGCATATATTTGTAGTACTCTGAAATATTGGGGGGGACAATCCCCTTCTCTTAAAATATTGGGGGGGGGGGGGACATGTCCCCAGCGTCCCCCACCTACTGACGGCCATGCTTAAGACCCTTGTCGCGGAATCTGTGAGGGGTCGTAACAACAGGATTCTGTTGTGTATTCAATTATGCCCTCTCATTGCATCTAATAACAAACATAAACAAAATACATATCCGTAGATAGCCTTAGGCGTCTTGAGCGTGGCTCTGCTAGGCAACTTTCCTACTTTCATGGCAATACAATCAAACCTCTCAGCCATGTTGTGGCTCCAATCCGTCTAAAACCTAACCTGCATATTTAATTTAATTTAATGCTTCATATAGAATGAAAGATAATTTTCATTTTACATTGTTAGGCACAAGGATATAATGCTTCCTGTAATTAAGGTCTTTAAGATATGTAGTTAAGAACACTGTTTTTTAGAATGCACTGCGAGAGAACTATTACTTGCGTAGATCGTCTCGTACATGAAACAAAGTATGGGGACCATGAAGGTATAACGTGGCAAGATGGACTAGAACTTGCGCAGACCCCAGTTTGTGGCGGGGCGCACACTACTGTCACGTGACTGGCGGTAAGGGAAGTGAAGGGAAAGTGGAGGGGATCAGTTACTGACTCAGGCTCATGAGAGTCGCTCCAGCACGTCATGTCCGGGCCTGAGGTACACGTTACAACTGAGGACACGCGCGTGAAATAGTTTACAATATCGCGACACATTTTAGAAAACAATCAATGTATGGTTTGAGGTACAATGTTTTAAAAGCAATAAATGCTGCGACGGGTGTGTCTGAATCAACTTTAAAAAGGATTTTGGCTTAGGTGGAACACTGTAAAGGGTTTGATTTTTTCAACCTGTGGCAGAGATGTGCCTATGTTTCTGTGAGTTAGGATGGTGTAATGGGTCTGGTTGCTTGTGACGGTGTGTGTGTGTGTCGATGTTATAGATGATGATGTCCCTGTTCGTGGCGACACTTGTAACAGGGGTATGGTTGTTGGGGTTATTGTTTGACGTGTTGTTGTATGCATGACTACGTAACTCTTTTCCCATTGTTATTACTAAATGATATTGCTTGCAGGACAATGATACAAAAAAAAACACAAATATATGCTGTACTGCTATTTATTTGTAGCTATAATCAGTGCATCCTGATATTAGTTGCCCATAGCAAGCAATCAAGATAACACTACAAAACCAAATATAACAGGAGATGGGACAATTCACATTTCGCCAAACCAGCTACGCTCTAGTAAACCTTACACAAACTACAGCAGTTTGCAGTTATTCACAATATTACTGAGTGTCTGCCCAAGAAATTCCACACAAAGAACATAGTAGCACGATACTGCAATCTACCAACTTTAGTACTTGATACCTATTCCACTCAGGAGGATGGCTATATGGTTACAAATTGTGCAACACATTGTTACACCTAGTGCTACTAAAAACGAAAGATAACAAAATAATGAAGTTTTAGCCAGAGTGATTTCGTGCCAACGCTTCACTTCCCTGCGCCAGTGCTCCCTTACACTTCCTCCTCGCCTTGCCATGACACCCCGACTGATCTCCTGGTGACTGTCTATGAGCTCCGATGTACGACGACTGCTTTCCTGGGCGGACATCCGGATGTGCTCTGCCGAGCAGCGGAGTGATACGTTAGGATCCAACTTGTGAAAAATAAAACTGGTCAATTGTAGGCCTTGAAGTTGGTCACTTTTATCACTTTAAGTTACTTAATTTTGCACGAGTCACTTTTTGTCACTTACTTACATGACTGGTTACTTGTTTTACTTTTGCCAACTTCTGTCAACCTTAATGACCATTTTACCAACACTAATTTATTCCCGCAAGCTAATTTTCTGTTAAGTATGAAATTTTTAAACAGCAAAAACTTATTTGCATTTGTTTTCATACTTGTAAAATGCGTAATTTGTTTTCTGACATTGTCTACGCCATGTACTACCGGCCAGAACAGAGAAGCCTTACTTCAGCATCCAAATCTTTGCGTTGTGAGATTCCCGTCCAATCCGCTAGAATGTGTCATCCTGAGAGAACTAGGCTTTTGGCCAGCTGTTGAAAAATAGCCAAAGTGCTGCTGCAATGCTTGCCTGCTGAACAATCCTACGCTGTCGACAAAGTTTTTGAAGCTCTTTATCCTGGCCGGTACCGATAGAGCGTAGGCAACGCTTCTGTGCGCCGATCTTCATATTTTCACGGATATTACGGCATTTTTTTTTTTGGCGCCAAAACATTCGTCTGTTGTTGAAAATCACTACCTTTGTGTTAATCACTTCCAATGTCCTGTTCAGAGTCTTCGCTGGAAAAAATACACAGCTGGATATTACTTAACAACATTTGTGAATGGCATGAAACTGATGAAGATACTGTTTGTTATGGTGACATAACTTCATTTTAACTTCAGTGTGTTGTTATGTGTGATGTTTAATTAAGTGGTACAAGCTTGCCTCTGCGATAATTTTATTCGTGTTACGGTTTTCACATAGCATCGTTAACGAGAAATTTATGGTAAGTAGCGGTACTTTATTAATTTATTTTTTTCCTCTTTTTAGGCCATTTGTAGTCAGTGTATTTTCTAAATAATGTTTTTGATGAAGGTGGTATACAATTAGTATTACGACGATCAGATTAGCGACTTTATTTTTTTTAAATATTTGTTGTGAGGTTTTGTCTACAATTTCTGTAACTGCGCATTTGCTATGCGATGACATAACCTAAACTTTGATTTTTACATAAATGATATCTGTATATATTATGAACTTGGAATTGTATGAACATGTTTAGCCTTTTGGCCTTTATATACAGAAGTAAATACAGAAATAAATATGCAATTTTTAGTCGGCAAAGTATGCATCATATATATTTTTTTGTTTCAATGCCTTCTGGCTATAAATAATTTGATTTATGTTTTCAGGTGTTGCATTGAATGTGCTGCAGACAACATGGGAAAGTGTAAACTTTGTCCTGAGCAGTTTAGAAGGAAGGATGAGAATGGTTATGTGATTGGTGATTGGGGTGAAAGGCAATCGGACGATGAAGTATTTTGTTTGTTGTGCCAAGTAACTATCAGTGTGTCTAGTAAAGGGTTCCAAGCGTTGCATCAACATGCAGTATGTTCTCGGCATAAAAACTTATGTGATATAAAGTTACATCCCAACCAGCTAAAACTGACTACAAAACCTGATTGTTCTGTTCATCAGTTGTGGGAGAAGAGGCAGTTGCTACTTTAAGCAAAACAGTTCAGATTTACAATGTTCGTGATAGTTCTACAGCGGCTGAACTATACTGGGTTTTAAAATGTGTGGTTGCTAATTACTGTTTCGCATCGTGTGATGGCATCGGTGACTTGTTCCAGTGTATGTTCAATATTAAAGGTGATGAACAGGTTGTGGAAAAACCTCTCAAGTACCAAGGCAAGATACCTACTGACTGAAGCACTGGCACAATATTTTGAGAAAGTCCTTTTAAATGATATGGCAGGAGCATATTATGCTGTGTGTTTTGACGAAACTACAAACAATGCGAACAGAAAAGAGTTGCAAATAGGTGTCAGGTATTTCTCAGAAACCACTTAAAGAATTCAGCATCACCATTTAGATACATTTTTTCATCGCTCACCCACCGCACAAGTACTTGTGGAAAAGCTGAACTTAGCTCTTTACGAAGCTTCATTGCCTCGTGACACATTTCTCATGTTAGGAATGGTTGGACCCAATGTTAACAAAAAAGTGAAAAAACTTGTTAATCAGGAATTGATAGGGATCAGAAATACAGTGAAATCTCGTTATAAAGAGTATGGTATATAACATTATCTGTCCTATAACAACAGCTTTATAATGCACCATCTATCCATAATACATGTAAAAATATTTGGATATAACAATCCGCTATAAAGACGGTTTTTGTTGCCATTTACAGTTGTTGTTATAGTGAGATTCCACTGTAAGAGCCTTATTAATATTTGGACATGTAACATGCATATCTTGCATAATATAATAAATATTCATGTGCGAGAAATTGGGAAAATTTGTGAAGAAATAGGGGAGGGGAGAGAGGTGAAAAGATTTTGGTCAGCACTCAGTGTTTAGGACTTTAGCGCTGGTGAGGTATTTAACATATATTTAACTGAACAAATTTATCACTTAAATAAAATGCATGACACGTTACGGTATTTATCTGCATGAAAAGTAGGCTATGGTAAATTGAGGTCGAAACCAGATGTTTACTTAATTTACTTGATCATTTACGTATTTTAACACGCTTAATTGAAATGCACGACATCAAAATATCAGTACAGAAAATCTACTTTGTTTACAAAGTCACTACAACCAATAGCACTGTTTGTTACACTACGCGAACATATTACAGTTTTTAACGGAAAAGGAGTCAGTGTTCTGTACAGTTACAAATGTAAACTAAGACAGTGGTTGGACGTAACATGGTAAACTTCCATTTGTAACACAGTACAACATGTACCGATGTGTAAAACTGTAAAACAGAGCTGAGACACTTCTTACGTTACTTAACAACTATAAGTTATTTGTTTCTATGAAATACTAATGCTAACAATACATTTTGCTGTACAGTATAGAATTCAATGAGCTATGTCCTTACCATTCACGTAAGTTTCTTTACAAATGATAGGCCAATTACACATACGAAATGTCTGGTATTTATAGTAATTTTTTGAGAACTATACAAGGTCATATAGTTGAAAACTGTTCTTTGCATGCTTACTTTTATCTACAATAAATAGTTCTGTGCTGCAAATAAATTTTTTTTCTTTTAACCCAGAAAAAACATCTGTAAATGTTAAAATTTTTTACTGATACCAAGAGTAGCAAAAACTGCCAATAAACAACATACGGAAATATTCTTTTTTATAAATTAGGACATAAGAAAGGTTTCCCCAATATGTTTTATACATAATAGGCAAAGCTTGATAAACAGTTAACTTTTTTCACCTTTAGAATGCATTTTTATATTTTATCCATTAAATGTAAGTTATGCAATATTAATTTCTTAGTTCATAGGTGATGATTCACGAACTTTTTAAAATGTTATATTTAGGACTAGTGACACCGTTTGCACCGATCCTAAGTAATATCAATTTACTTATGCGCTCGAATTAATTATATTATTTCATTGTGCAGTTTTGAAAAATACCATGTCCAAAATATATTTCAAAACACTGTATATTTAAAACACACAAGCTTGCAATATTTTTTCTTCTGAATCTTATATTTTTTATTGGTTTTATAGATACAGTCGAACCTCTATCTATCGTACTCGCATGTATCGTTTTCCCGCATGTATCGTAATTTTTTAATGGTCCCGACGTAATTCCTATTATAACCAATGATAACAATGTCCGCATGTGTCGATTTTCCAATTATCGTTTTTCCCGTATCTATCGTACAAATAAGAGTACCCCGCCATTGTAAATTACAGTGGAACCTCGTTGCATCGTTCCCGTTTCTTTTGTTTTTCAGCATCCATCGATCGTTTTTCACTGTCCCCACAAATTGCCTATATAAACAATGTTAAATAAACCCACACGGATCGTTCATATATGCATAAATTTCCCGCATCGACCGTTCAGACATTTTCACCAACAAAATTAAAAAGTTAACTTACATTTTACGTTTTCATATCACGCTCGTATACACTTCTCGAAACAAACAGGCGTAAAGAACTTAACATAACCGCACAAGGCACA
>PNEQ01122303.1:0-25962 GCA_003012365.1 Medauroidea extradentata
CAAAAACCCTTGAAAATGTAAATTTTGGTACACGGTACCGGCCATTTTGTTCTGTAAAATCAAAATGAGGGCAGATAAAAATCAATAACTTTGGGTTTGAACTGTTGAAATATGTACATTATGTGTGACAAAATTTCAAATTTTTTCAAAATGGGTCAGCAACCACCCTTGGGTGATTTTCCATGGAATGACCCAGGAAGCAGAGACAATGTTTCTACGTGCAGCACGAATCAAGTGCAGTTGTTGATGATCCTGTTACAGATGATACAAATCATTGCACAGTGTGTTGATAAAATTATTTCATAACTCAAAAAAGATTGACTGAATCAAGTGCTGCAAGTGGAGGAATTGGTTGCATGAATCGTGCGCAGTTTATAAAAAATTTGTGCAATGATTGTGGAAGGGCTATGCATACCTGCCAACCTTTCAGAATCTTTCCGGAAGTCTTCCAAATAGTAACTGCCCTTTACGATTTTCCGAAAATCTGTGAATTCTTCCGATTTTTAGAAAAATCTGCATATTTTTTTTTTCGATAAATCGATTTTACATTCATATTTTTCGATGTATTGCACCTTGGGCTTGTGACAATGGTGTGTGTTTCGATTACACAGTTGTGCAGCGAGTGGCGTCGCTTTTTCAACAGCTAGTGAAGGAAGTTTGTGGCTTGGTTTTGTTATTAACGGACTTTTTTTTTTTTTCCAGTATGAAAGCAGTACTGGATTTCGTTTACGATAAACCAAAATCATTACGTTTTAAACCGGGCGAAGTAGTTCGCATAATATGAGGTTCCGTCACCTCATTTAGGCCTTATTTACGGTTATGCAGGGTGTCTACTAGGTCGCTAAAGTCACGAAAGTCCCGAAAAAGTCCCGAATTGTGAAAAAGGTCACGAAAGTCCCACAATAGTCGCTAATTTGAAGTATATTTTGGTGTAAGTCACGAAAATTATTTTAGGTTGTTTGATTCTTGTCGAATCATTTGTCAAACGTGCATGTTTACACTACTAGTATTTCTTGTGCACTTTGAAAGTAAAATAAATAATTAGTTTGTATATTAGTTTTCATAGTCATCTTCATAAAAACAACTTAAATTTAGGTATATATTACACATTTTAAAATTAGACATGTTTCGCGCTATCAGCAATTGGAGGAAACATAATGAAAATTGTCGGCCATGTTGCACTTGTTAAAAAAATGATAAATTAATTCTGTTTTAACAGTTTTTCAAGAAAAAGTCACTAAATTTTACTTTTACAATCTGGTAGACACCCTGTTATGAATTGCAAACCATCTGTATTACGTTTTCAGAAATGAGTAGGCCTACCGGTACGAAAAATCAATATTATTACCAGACATTCTGCGATACCTACAGTACAGTGTTTGTGTATTGTGAAATCATACCAAGGGGAAAGGTTTGGCTTTTGTAAGGTATGCAGATGCGACATTAATATGTCACATGGCGGCAAGTGACATCAGCGTACATATTATAAGTGTGAAGCATGTGTCTAATGTAAAATGCCAAGAAGATAACCAAAAACTTTTAATATTTTTTGTTGGGAGCGCAGATCTAGAAGTCACCCGAGCAGACTGTTCATTTACTACGTTTTTGATAGAACACTATATTCCTTTAGCAGCTGCAGTTCATGCGGGTGCGCTTGTGAAAAAAATGTTTCCAGACTCTGAAATTGCAAAGAAATATGGATGTGCACGAGCCACAACGTCTGCAATAGTGAAATTAATTTCTTCGGATGC
Organism: Medauroidea extradentata; assembly: GCA_003012365.1. Taxonomy (NCBI): domain Eukaryota; kingdom Metazoa; phylum Arthropoda; class Insecta; order Phasmatodea; family Phasmatidae; genus Medauroidea; species Medauroidea extradentata. The sequence goes on from PNEQ01122303.1 coordinate 1,752, forward strand.
AAAATCCGTAGTAGTGCAGTGCTTGAAGAATGTGCCGTTTTCAGTTGCGACTGATGGTAGCAATGGTACCAGTTCAAAGTTGTATCCTGTTGTAGTTAAGTTTTATGATGAGACACAGCAGAAAATTGTAAATGCTGTTCTTTGCATTCTTGTTCTGGAAGGTGACTACCGGACGAAACATTGGTAATTTGGTTCTTTCCCAGTTAGAATGTAATGATATTCCAATTGGAAACTGCATTGCATTTTGTTCGGACAATGCTGCTGTTATATTAGGGTGTAAGAATAGTGTTCCAGCAGTGTTGAAAGAAAAACACCCTGGACTTATTGTGATTGGTTGTATTTGTCAGTTAATGAACTTAGCTGCAGAAAAAGCTGCGTCTTCTCTGCCAGTAAAAATTTATGAAATTCTCGTAGACATTTTTTATTATTTAGAAAATAGTTCAAAGAGAAAAGAAAGTTTACAGAAGTTTCAAGGTCTGCATGGTATAGAAGCAAAGAAAATTCTGAAACACATCTGTTAAAGATGGCTTTCTCTTGGTAGAAGATTGTTGAGGGTTTTTGAGTAATGGGAACCATCACTTAGCGTTTTAAGGCAGAGGTCGTTAATCAGAAACCATCTGCAAGTCTAACTTCTTACAAAATTCCAAAGCTGCAACAATCATCCTGTGCGAGCTCAAGGGGTGCCCATCTATGCCATGATGCAGACACTGAAAAGAAAAGGAAATAAAGTTCTGTTTCCTCTACTAGTAAAAAAGAAAAGTTGCCACGGTTTCAGTAAAAAAAGATGTAGGCCTACCTGTTCCGAAGAATGCAAATCCTTTCATGAATAGAGAAGGAAAACTATTCATGTTTTTTTCTTCAGAATTGAACAATGCATTTTGTGCATTTCTTCTAAGTGTTGTACCATCATTTTAATAATTGAATTTCATTCTTCAGTCAGCATCACCATACATTCACAGTTTAAGAGAACTGATTTCAAACTTTGTATAGTCAAAAGTAGTGAAAAGTTGCTCATTACTTGAACTGAATTACCACAGTGTTCAGAATTATAAAAATTATACGGAATTGGTTATTGCAAGTCAAGCATCGAGAATTGTACAAAAAAAGAAATGTGTACTTTTTTTTTCAGCTGTTAAAAACTACTTTGTTGTAGCTTGTGACTATATTGTTAGCAAAGTTCCCATTCAAAATGTGTTGAAAATGTAGAAATGGTAGGAATAAGTAATCTTGAAAATTCAAGCTTTTCTAATGTTTGCTATTTTGTGGATTTGTTTCCTTTTATTCTTCCTGTACGAGAAGGCAAATCAAGAAATGAAGTTATGGACAAAGTGGAAAAACAGTTCTCAGATCTTCAGATTGATGGTATTTCGGGTGTAGTTGCCACAGAAGAGAGTGAAGATGTTAAGTGGGCAAAGTTAGCCAAAACTCGTGGTGGGATAGCATTTTGAAGTACAATAGAATGTGTAGAATAATGCTGTTAATACTTTCCATTCCACACAGCAACGTGGAATGAGAGAATTTTCAGCTTGGTGAAAAAGAACAAGTCAGTTTAGAGCCTCCATGTCCAATGACACTTTAGAATCACTTTCCATTTTGAAGACCACAAAATAAAATTTGTGCTATGAACAAAATTGTAGTGCGGTGTTCTTAAAGAGAGCAAAGAAGGCAACAGTTGCATCTTTGAAGCCACAGTGCTCCACCTCAGCTTAAAATTTTGTTTTTTTAATATTCAAACAATGCAAATTCCTGAAATTCACAATGTTCAACTAAATTTTATGGCAGTTTTTAGGCAGACTTCTTATTGGAACCCAAGGTTGCTTCATTAAGTTTTGTTTTTCTGTAAAATATTCCCTGCTGAACTTCTAGTATCACAAGTAACAGGTAACTAAACATACAGTCAACTCTAGATTATACTACCCCGGGAATAATGACCCTCTCGAAGTAAAAAACCCTTTTTCCAGGAACCGTGGAAAATTAAAAAATAAATTGCTTAAATTTTAATTAAAGGGAAATTGCAGAAAAATGTGTTGCATTATTTTATTATTGCGGCAAAAGGTTGCAGTTGTTTCTCGAAAACTGTACTGCCGCACACGGCGTGTTTGTTCTAGAAATAGTATACTTTACTGTCCCTTTCTACAGCGCGACGCGATGGCCAGCCAGGAGACCCGTCCGTCTCTTTCCCACTGCCAGGCCCAACCACTCCAATAATTCGCTCACTTCTTGCACGCCGTAACTTTTTGCCACCAATTTCTTGTGCCCTTGAACGTGGTAGGCTGTCTTTGTGCCTGCGATGTTACGAATATACTTCGTGTTTATTTAAGCTTTATTTAGTGCTGACAAACGCTATTAAATATAATTACCATCGTGTCATTTAATGATGCATGCACAATAATGTTTATAAATCATTCTTTCAACAAGTGAAAGCAGGACAGTTCATATTGACACTACCAAATGTCGGGTGCATGTCTTAGATATGCGTGGCATCCAGTAGTAGGACCATAGAGTAAATAAAGTACTAGCGCTTGACAACAGCGCGTCTAGTGAGTCACTAGCCCACACGTGTGCTCGCGTTCACATGCACACGTAATCGGCTCGACCGTAAATAACAGCAGTGGATACACTTGTATACGTCGGTGGAGAGAAAATATGAAACAGCATTGTGTAGGTTTAAAGTTGTTCTGTGAATGTGTTATCCAAGTTTATTAACAATGATCAACATCTCGATGTTTGTAAATATTTACTGTTGGTGAGCAAATTGAAACAGTATCAAATCCCTCTCCATGCACATTGGTGAAGTGTGTAAAAAGACTTGTGCACATAGTAGATTCATTATGCAAGCAGATTATTTTCACACTGCCAGGCAAGATAGAGAAGCGAGAGATTGAACTGCAAAACAAAGGGAGTAGTGTTATCTTCACGTCCCATCTGCTGAGCGAGTGTCAGCTGTGACTAGGTAGTGGTCAAAAGTGGCACAAGTGACATAGGTTAGACACGTCGTGTATGTTGTTTTTGAACTGACCAGTTTCCAGATAGATCCTTGCGCACATGTGTGTGTTTCTGTGTGTGGTCGCTCGCTGCCAAGATAAGGTCCTAGGACGCAAACAGCTTTTTAAACGTATGTTTGGGCCTAATATGTCGAAGAAAAGTCTTAGGTGTCAACCATGACATATGCGCCTATTGAAATTAATTATTTTTTCAATCTAAAACATTGCGATAGTACATTGTAAATAGTTTCAAAATGCCGACATTGCTGGCACTTAATTTACATTGCTGACGATACTCATGTTTCATTATCATAAATTCGTGTTTGATGTTGAGCTACAGAAAGGTCATATATGCATGCCCAGAGTATCATTTATTCAAAATATGTCATTCAGTTGAAAAATATTACTACTTAAATAAACTTTATTGCCGCTTTCTTGCAAATAACGGTCGTTGCTGGCGCAAGAATCTATACTGCCGGCGACGTTTTTGCTTAATTTTGAGCCAAAGAATGGTCATATAACCGCATCCAATGTATCTATTTATTCAAAATGCTTTACTCTACTGAAAAATATTAATTTCAATAAACCTTGTTCCGGTATTCTTGCAAATAACTTACAAAAACTGTTGTTGTGGCCACAAGAATATATATTCCCAGCGACGTTTTTGATTAATTTTGCGCCAAAGGTCATACATCCACTTCCAGTGTATCTGTTTATTCAAAATACTTCACTCTACTGAAAAATATTACTATTTCAATAAAATTTATTGCAGCATTCTTGAAGATGACATTCCAAAATGAATGTTGTGTGCTCAAGAATTTGTCAGCAACATTTTTGAGTTATATTGAAGTAAACAAAGGTTGTAGATCCACTTCAATGGCGTACTTTTAAAAGTAACGTGATTGCCTTTTAAGATAAATGTGTATAATTTTGTAAAAACACATAATTTTTGCGGTAAAAAGGAGCGAATGCTGATTCAATGATAAAAAACTATAAAGTCGACATTTTAGAGGTCAAGGATCGCCGAAAATTTGTAAAAATTCTAATGACAACCCCTCCGAAATAGCAACGCTATTCTCGGGAACCGTGAAGGGTCGTTACGTTGGGAGTTGACTGTACTTATAGTACATCTTTTATGCATGGCTTGTTGGATAATTTGTATGAATTTGGTGTATTTTAATGCTTGAAATGTGTGTTGTACAAGTAATTTGTTTATTTATTTGACATAAAATTTGCGGCATGAGTTTTACGCAAAATTTTAACTTTTTGTAAACGTCTTACCAATTGTTATATTGAAAAGTTGGCAGGTTTGGGCCGATGGTGAGGGGGGAAAATCTCACGAATCAAAAGTAAATTAGAATTCTTATTTCTTTGGATTAAAATATTTGGCGTTTTACATAAATGAATAAGGAATAATAACTTCAAATATGTTTAATCAGGGTGGTGAGCGACAGGGAAAGCCAGAAAAAGTCAGGGAATTTAAGACATCTGGAAGTCAGGGAATTCTCTAAAAAAAAAACAGGAATTTCAAAAATTTGGTAAAGAATATTTCCACGAACACAACGTACCATTTTCTTGGTACATATACCAATTTTCAAGTTCCGTAATATCTTTTCGTACCGATATTGTAGTTGTGTGAAACAGTGTGAAACATGGTACCAGTTTTTCGTCTCAAGATTTTTTTGGTGTTTTGTACCAGAATTTTCGGTGGTTCCCACCAGTGTTGTCAGACCAATGGTTTTCCCTGACAATGTGTTGTGATGTTTTCAAGTTTCCACAGTGATTAAAAACTACTCTCTCATTGTTTCTTGTGTACTGTTTGCAAAATGCCGTAAATTGTAATGAATTTTTAGTTAATAATGTGGGTTTTAAACAGTTGTGTTTTCCCCCAAGAGTTCGTAGCAGAAATTGAAGGCGTGGACTTCGCAACATAGAATTCCCAGTTCGCTTTTGTTCTTACCATGCAACATGCTGATATGTTCGTTAAACGTTGTCGTTTGTTTATTGTTTACTTGGCGTGGCGCGAATATTTTTTTCTATGGTTCGTGCGAGTATTAATATCTTCTGAACATGTCTGAAGTCCATGGATTTATATTTAAATATTATTTTATTTACTGTACCGCATAATGAAGGAACTCGCCTGAACTTTTTGGCTCATGCATTGACAAGGGTGTGTTTATAAGTTACAGCATAACGTGATCTCGTGTGTGTTTATAAAAATGATTAAGTGCATTAAAAATATCTGGAAGTGTATGTTCAAAGAGTGTTATTTCCACAATGTATTTAATTTAGGAAAAACAGTCATGACAGGAAGAACCAAGCTGTATTGGTTAACTGATCCTACTACTATTAAATGAATTGCGATGATCCTGGTGATAACTCTGCAAGGTGCAATTCTATGCAATGTTCATTTATCTTTAAGCAACATGGGCCGACGTTCCGTTATGAGCCACGTTGAAGGCAGAAAACCCTAAGTAGGCTGGGAGTTTAAACTATGAAGGTAGGCCGGAGGTGCTTTTTAAAATCTGTACCATGTGAAACAACGTTTGCAGATTAGTGTCACAGCAAAGAAACTTCAGTTACAGCAAGGTAAGATAGGTTTTTACATCACACTTGGTCTTGCGTCGTATTTCATGGATGAAAAGAGTTAATTACTAGAGAGGAAGAAAGTTGTACATAGTTTGTTTCGACGAATCATTGAACAAAGTTTCTCAAATACAACAGGTGCACAATACAGTATATTTTTGGGATTCAGAGAGTGATGTAGTGACCAGGTATTTTTTAGACAACCTATTAAATGCTTTTAACTCTGGTATCAAGAGCTTTTCTCTTCACAACTTCGCAACCACAGCATTTTAAAAGTGGAAAGTGAATTGACATGAGTGAAAATTGTTGTATTTGAATATTCCTAGGATTTTGTTGCTTTGTAAATAATGACGATGTGATAGAATTTCTGCAAGGTGAAGTTATGTTGATTACTAGTGTTCAGATTCACAAAAAAAGGTAAATATTGTCACTACTCATCGTGTGCTGGCCAAACTATTGATTTTAGACATATAGTTTATAATGAAAAATGTTTCTACAGACTTTATAAGTAGTCCTACTTCATTTTTTTGTTAAGTTTAAGTTGGGTTAGGTTATGTTAAAGTTAAATTAGGTTACAAACATTAAAGTAGTGCTACATAAAAAATTTGTTACCTAACCTAACAACCTAACTTAACCTAACCTAAAAAAAGTTTTTTTGTTTAGCACCACTTAAAACATTTGTCATAAATAAACTACGTATGTCTAAAATCAATAGTTTGGCCAGGAAATGATGAGTATCGATTCTAAATATTTACCCAAAAAAATTTTGTTGTGATTATACTACCTAATTTTATTGATATTTTTTTGGTCAGGGAAATAAGAGCAACTGACCTGGAAAAGTCAGGGAATTTTTTTTACAGGTTTTGCTAGCCACCCTGTTAATGGTTATATTCTTTGATAATTATTAGTGTATGTCTACTTATGTACCATTATAAGTTATGGGAAACTCTGTGTGCCTTTTACGTTACAGTATTTTCAAGTGGATAATTTTTGCGGCATAAATAATATTAATAAGTGTTGTTATAGCTGTGGTTTGAATGGCATTTTGTCTATATAAAATTATTTGGATAATTTTGTTAATACTATTAATGTCTGCACCATCTGTCCCATGCCCATGTGCCATAGAGAGATGGCGCAAAGCGACACTGATAAACATATATAATTTTAATAAAAATTATATGGTCTTAATATTACTTTCTAATTTTTTAAAGTAAAAGTTAAGAGTAAGAGTAAAGACTTATCCTTTGAGATGAAAGATATTATTAAGAATAAACTTTCTGGAGCATTTATTAAGAAATGTGCGCCAACTTACCCGGTTATCACCTAAGTTTAAACTATACACGTGTTTCTAAATGAACATGATCAGGAAACTGACTGGGCAAGCACTCTTACCCCTTACGAGAAGCCACTGCTTGTGCTTGAGAAAGGGAAAGGTGCTGCTACATTTGAAAGAACAGCAGAATGTGAATTTCTGAACATCATCTGCTCACTAAGAAGAATTTTCACCATCATTGCAATATTTGGCAGCGTCAAGAGGAGGCTTTTTGGCCTCAGTAAACTTATGTGCGGTGGAAACTCCTTTCTCGTGCACAAATTGGTAAGTTGTGTTTAAGCAATTTGTGCATGAGAAGGGTTTCTGTTACACTAAAAAGCAGCATGGGAAAGCAATATAAATGCACAGCAAGTGTGTATGTTCTACTGTGCCTGGCAGAATTTGCATTGCTGCAGTTACGTAACACCTCAAGATGAAGGTTGGAATGGACATGAGGTGAGAACTTTTCTTTTGTGTTAATTTGTAATGTCAAATTTGTGTTAATGTGACAGGTTTCTTTTATAAACCATGAGTTGTGTTATGTTCAGTAACAATGGGGGCGGTGCCTTGTGTGGCTGTAGGTCAAAGGTGTGAAATTCACATGTAGTGCACTCTTGTTGCCCTGGTAAACCTCTTGGACATGAGGGTTGTCTCTCTTTTGAGAAGCATGTATGTAAAGTGTATTGCAGATATCCTGTTTTTCCAGGAAGATAGAATGGAATAAAAATGTCTATACAATGGGGATAGTACCTATTTTTTAATTATATTAAGTATTTTTAATTTAATGAGTATTGGTAGCATACTTTTTTGTGTCCTTATAACTTTAGAAAAAGTAAATAAAAAGAGAGTTTACTATAGCTCAGTAAAAACTAGTGCCACTATGTTGATGTCCCTGTGAAGTTATTGAACTTGTTACTGCGTGTCGGCTTACCCTTGACTCTACAGCAATTTGCCTTTAGTTTATGAAAATGTGTTGAATCCAGTTATGTGGTGAGAACTGGTATGGCTTGAACTCCAATGAGTAATGTTGTTTATATAGTCCTTGTGTTGTGCTTGTGTGATATCTCTTCCAGACCTTCATTACCCTACCCATCATGCATCTGTATCTACAAGCAGTGGAAGACAAGATGGCATCGTCGTAAGTTTGTTCACGATTCCTCTAAAATAAGTGTACATATTAAACTTATCGCTTTTAGAGTACTTTATTCAATGTTACATCATTTTCGGCCTCCGGAGGCCGGATGTTTCTACTGAAACACAGACTAGGGAAGTGTGTGGTGATTACTCAACTATGTATGGTGCTGTGTGTGACGTCTTATTGTGTACTGATTTTGGCGCCATTTTGAAATCTGCTCGTAGAAGTAAAACAGTTGGTGTGCGATGATATATGAAGTTGAGGATATAAATTTCATATATGTATTTGATTTCATTGGCCACTACAATTTGATAACATTTCAGTGTATCTCTATCGGCAGTTGTCATTGGGGTGTCTTGTGTTTGTTTTCGTGATTGGAAAACTGTGCTCTCATCTCGTATTATTTATTTGTTCAGCAGGAAATATTGAGGATTCAGCACTTTTTTTTTTTTTTTTTTTTCCAGTATTTATCATGATGCTTGTTTTTCTTTTTCTTTGCTTACTCTGCCAAGTCTTGTGGACATAACCTCATTACATTTCTCTTAAAATTTCTGAAAACAAAATTACGTCATATAAGTGAAAAAATTAGAGCACTCATCCAAGCTCCAGAAGTGACTGTAGACGTTGCGCACGAAATAGATGCGTACAATATGCAACTTGGCACTGTTGAAGTTGCCGTAAACACTTTGTTTGTTGCAAGTGAATGTCCAACCTGAAGATTATGACGAGGGTATTGTTACCTCAAAACATGTCAACTTCTCTCGACTTTACTCTCTGATACTCGTAAGACAAATTCCTTCCTGAACAAGCATGTGGTTCGAGATCAACCTGCCACTTCTAATGTTGCATACAATACAAATGTCAGGCTTCCTAAAATAAATTTGCCATCTTTCTTGGGTCAGCGGGATGAATGGCCTACATTTTGGCAACTCTTTCAAGCGTCAATTCTAGCAGACATTGAGAAATTTCAATGCTTGGTAAATTATATTTAAGATGAAGCTTTCCAAATCATGAAAAATCTCTCACTGACTGCAGAGAATTATTCAATTGCATGGAAGTTGCTGGCACACCAGTATCAGAACTCCAGAAAACTTGCTACCCACTACATTAATAGAATTTTAGATTTACATGCAGTTAATTCCATTCATCCAAAGTCTGTCCTGCAATGCAATAGTGAATCTTTCTAAGAGAATACTCGTGCTCTAGAAGAACTAGGCTACTCAATTACCAATAGTAACCCCATTCTGATCACTATTGTCATTGTTATTAAGTATTTTTTTATTACTAGATACACCTGTTTTTTCAGACACAAAATCACGAATTTCCCCATCTCTTAAAAATCTCGAAATTTGTAAATCAGGTGCAAAATTAAGAAAGAATGTCACAATTTTGATGTGTCCGATAGTAAAAAGTCTTTGGTTTAAGATATTGATTTTCAACAGAATGTGAAAGCGAGTTTAGAGAGTATTAAAGTAGATGTGAAAATGGCGGTTGTTTTGGTAGCACGTACTTGTGCTACACATTTTATTTTTGTTTGTGGTATGTAATAATAAAATTATGTTATTTAATACAAGATAATGAAACATGAATAAATAAAGAGTTTTACGGTTTTAATGATGTGATATACAGGATGTTACAAAAAGGTACGGCCAAATTTTCAGGAAATATTCCACACACACAAAGAAGGAAAATATGTGATATGTACACATGTCCGGAAATGCGTAGTGTCCATGATAGAACCCCTTCCATTACCTCTTGTAACATGTCATCGTAAAAAACATTTTGTACAGACACTGTTCCAATTAATCAATGGAATGTTTCATTAGAATGTAGGTACGTTGCTTCCTAGGATCACCGCCAGGTGGGCGACGTGACGGAAGGTAATTGTGACTGCATTGCGTTTCAACTCGCATGAAATGATGGACTGGGAGCACACAGAAACGGGCAGTACCAGCCTTATGTAACACACGTATATTGTAAAGAACCAATCCATTGAGTATTTGGGACATTTTCTGTACAAAGTGTTATTTACGATGGCATTTAACGAGATGTAAGGAATTGAGCTAAGCATTTCCAGACAAAATTATGCCCATATCACATATTTTCTTTCTTCGTGTGTGTGGACTGTTTACTGAAAGTTTGACAGTACCTTTTTGTAACATCCTGTATAAGTAATTAATTCTTTATCACTTGTCTTTGTAATGTCGAATGATTAATACAGATGCTAGTTGGTAAAATATGAGGCAAATAAATTTATATCATGGCTTTAAATTATGTATAACTGGAGGAGTAATATAACCATATTAATTGTGAAGTTTTTTTAAAATTCCTGTTTGTCCGCAAATGTCTTGATTTACAGCAGGAATACGTACCTACATAATGTATCATTTTAGTATCCCCCCATTGCATTCAAATGTAACGTTTGTTTGTTGTATCGATCTAAACAAATCATCAACTGTTGTAACAAATTTACAGATTTTCAACCATTAAGCTTAATTAAGGAATTTTTGTAAGTAAAAGGATTTGTGTAAATACATATTGAACAAAAGTAAGATATGCTACACACATTCAATGTGGCTGAAATATTTGTTGACATGTAAAAATTAGCAAAATTTATGAGAAAATGACATGAAAAATATTGAAAAAGTTTTAAATTCATATAAACAAGTTAACTATGTTGTTTTATAAATTATCAACATTGTGTAAAAGTTTCTTAACAAATGTGTGATTAGTCTTGCAAATTTAATATTTTAATTCAACGTCAAGGGAAAGTGTCATTGCACAGTTTTATTGTCATTGCTAAAGCTGTTCCAGTAGACATTGTGTTGGTCTCCTGTGTGATGAATGGTAAATATTCTCTATGACAAAAAAGACAATGCTTAAGAGATGGCAACATTGAAATTTATTGGGAAGAATTTTTTTATACAAGATGTAAGGAATTTAATAGCCCAAACTCCGGGAGGTGATTCCCGATGAAAAATGAAGTAGACATTATATAGGACACTTTCTAGAAAAGTTATTACTAAGGACGGAATAAGCTCTTGAAAATCGTATTTTGTCAAAGTATAAAAAAATGGTTAGACGATTCTTTGGGCGGTGTTAAGTATTATTGAGGTCTTGAATATTTAATAATTTCAGCCTTCTGTCCAATTTCATGAAAATAATAGGGATTTCCTCCCTTACATCGCATATAATTACGTTGGAGTTACATTTTGTGATCATTACATGTTGGTGTTTCGGGTAGTGCACCGTGAGGAACAAAAAAGGTCTTCTTGTCGCAAATGCTTAGAAAGCACCTTTTACCGGGAAAACGGACACAATGGTTCTGTGCCTGGTATGTAGGCAAAATGTGCTACATCCGCTAAGAAATGTATTTGTACCATGCTCTCAGAAAAATGCAACCCGTGATGCCGCTGTTGAAGCTTGTCGCAAAACGCAGTTACATAAGGGGGGAAAAACCCTATGCACGACTCTGATAATGTGGCAACAAATTTGGTTGAGCAAAATTTACAAAATGTTATTTTGACGACATAAATATATGAAATTCCTAAACAAGAGAACATCCTTTAGTTCATTCTGAAAGAATATCAGTATGCCATGTACGTATTTAGATAATAAATTAATAAATAAAGAAATATCGTATGGGGGATACACCCTAGGGCGGGGATAGCTCCAAACTGGATGATTGCATTCTGATTTTGGGCCTGTAGGCTGCAATTATCTCTGCATTGTGACTGCACCAGTTTTTCGGAAATGGGAGTTGTGTCGGACGATGTCGCTGGCCGGTAGGATTTCTCAGAGAACTACCGTTTTCCCCGACCTTTTATTTCGGCAACGCTCCTTCGTAAGGTCTCATTCCATTATCACAATGCAGAGATGATGACAGCCTACATGCCCAAAATCAGAATACCATCAACCAGTTCGGATTTATCCCCGCACTAGGGTGCATCCCCGGTACGATTTTCTTTATTTTTTTATTTATCAGCGATATACATACATGAAATACTGATATCTTTTCAGAATGTACTAAAGAAAGTTACATTGTTAATGAATTTCGCGGATTTATGTCGTCAAAATAATAGTGTTTTATAAATTTTGCTAAACCAAATTTGTTGCAAAATTAACCGAGTCGTGCAAAGGCATGTATTTGATTATAAGCTTATGTAACTTCATTTTGAGACAAGCTTCAACAATTGCATTACATGTTACATTTTCCTGAGAGCATGGTACAAATCCAATTCTTAGTGGATGTAGCACATTTTGCCTACAGACCTGGCAAGGAACAATTGTGTCCGTTTTTCCGGTAAATGGTGCTTTCTAAGCATTTGCGACGAGAGGACCTTTTTTGTTCTTCACTGTGTACTGCCCGAAAAGCCAACATGTAATGTTCACAAAACGTAGCGTGATGTAAGGGAGGCAACTCCTATTATTTTCATGAAATTGGAAAGTAAGAAGGCTGAAATTATTAAATGTTTAAGACCTCAATAATACTTAACACCGCCCAAAGAATCGTAATTTAACTCCTAGCCATGTTTTATATTGTGACAAAATACAATTTTCAAACTTGATATTCAAGGGCTTATTCCGCCCTTAATAATAACTTTTCTTTAAAGTGTCCTACATAATGTCTACTTCATTTTTAACGAGGAATCACCTCCCGGAGCTTGGTCTGTTAATTTCCTTACACCCTGTATATAAAGAAGCTCTGCAGAGCTGTATTGAACTATTCTATGGCTGCAGCATTGGTTACAGTATCACACACTCTCTCATGTTAGGCTAATGTAGGGCCTATAATTTTTCTGTCACGATGGACTCTGTCATATGATAGAGCTTCCCATGAATGAAAAAAACTTTAAATTTTTATATGGTTGTTAAATGTTGTCCAATGAAGACTAACAAAAACCATCCACACTAGGTCGTCATGAGCAAAACGTTGCCGGCCAGTGTTTATTCTGCCCCTAGCGAATGTAGACATCGTATGGAACAGTTAAAGGAGAACACTTTTCTTGAACAGAACAGTAAAGAAAAAGAAACAACTTTAACAAGTGAAAAATATATGAAAATACAGTGAAAACTAGTAAGTTTAGCAGTCATTTCTCTTTAAAAATGTTTAACTAGCAGACAAATTGATTTAGGGCCTGTATTACGAGCTGTAGTTAAATGTGTGGAATAGTTATCTTATAGTTAAGCTAACTAGTGGTTAAATCACTCTGCTTGTATTATGAAAGTTTCCATAGTTAAGTTATCTCCTAGATAACTATACCAAAGTTCTGGTTTGGTATTTTGTGTTAACAATAAAAAGCTCTATTTTTTAGGACTGTTGTATGTTATTTTGCAAGACTGACTATCATTGGTGTTGTATGCAATGTTTACTTTTAACACTATCATATGAATGTCCTAAACATTTTAGTCAAGTGGTAATGTAAATAAATATCACCTCTAGTTTCCTTGATTGGAGAGGGTATTTATTAATATCACGTATTCCACCGACTCGTTAGACTCCACATTACATTTTATTTAAGAATGATTATGTTGCGATTCTCTTTATTTTAATAAGATGGGAGGTCTAAACTTTTAGTTTAAAGTCTTTCGTGAGACTTTTAATGCACTGTTTCTTACCTGACATAATTTGTTGTCTACACATACCACACCTAACCTACCTCAGTGAACATTGAACTGGCAAATCACATCAGGCCTAGTTAAATCCAAGGCAATGTATAGTACGATTTTCATATGTATTCGCAACATGTAACGTACCGGTAAGCACTGAATAATTTATTACTGGCAATTTGATCTACGACTCCCTGAATGACAAAAGCCACATGTACAATAAGTCAATAAGTTGTTAAACAATAGACCTACTCTCATACATTCCATGTACACAAAACAAATGTACGTGAAAATCACAAATTGATTAAGTAAATTTACAGATACATTTTAAGTATTTGTCACCTGTATCGCTTTCAAACATGACGAAAATGATGTTCTACTTGGTCGCCATTTCCGAATACAACAAAATAATGTAACATTTATTACTTTAAAAATAATTATACTAGTGTAATAATATACTAGTATTATAATTTAAAACAGAAAAAAAGGATAACTTTAAAACAAACTGTCCTGTATTTTCAAATTTATTTTCTAACAAATTAAACTCTGAATATAGTCTGAAGGAGTATTCCGTGTGTCATTAATAGTCAGGTCCCGTAGGATTAATTATAAGTCCAAAACCTTTCGTTGGTTAAATATAGTGGTGTCAAACTTTTGGTAGAAACTGCAAATATTTTAAATATCACGATGTCATAGAATTATATTTTGTCGACGTTAGTTTAATTGCTTGCAATAGGAAGGTTCTGAAATTTTCACGTTTACGCAATCTGAATATAGGAATTTAAATGTTTCAAATTTCACTCGTTCGCTAACACGTCGTTAAGCAACATAGTTGACAGTAATATTTCAAGTTATGCGTTCGCACATTACAGCTGACAGTTGTCAAATACGGGATTGCATACAGTAATGGAGGGAACAGCAATATAAAAGGTTATAATAACCTTACACTACATATATGCTTGTTATACATAATATGTATGTGTTAATAATCAATACTTTAATCACTTGTAAGTCACAGCTGTATAGTAGGGTATTACTTACAGAACAAGAAAATATGCTGATCCTTGCATCATGTTCTAACTGTGCTGTGACAACATTTATTTTACGTTGTTGGTAACAATCCATGTTAGGACCCATGGACGGAACCACGTGTGCAGTCGTTTCGCGCGGGAGAGACAGCAGTTTCTGTCAAACGGGGTGAAAGTTACCGTTTGCGACTACTTGGACCAACAACTCACAATATTATTCTACAATAAGGATCAAGTTTATCGCTTTATGTGAGATATTTAGTGCCTGAAATACTTGTTCTGTATTTGTTTCTGAAGGTATATATAGTAAAGAATCACTACAGTGATGGTGTTACACATTTTGTTCAGGCTTAACAGATGTGAAGTTAGGTCACAATGGATCAGCAGTGGACTTCCCGATAAAACCCACTGGGTCACTCCAGTGTTCGGCGAGTGTTTTATATGTAAATATATAAGCAAGAAGTCAGACCATGTCACCGCGAATGCCAATTAAATATTACCGTTGTGCACTTTCGTAACTTCACTACTGTGTTCTACAATGACGTTTCCTATCTTTATGTTTAAATAATAATATGAATGGACATGTGTCGCTTTTGCATTTATTAAATGATTTGTGCGTCGCACTGGTCTGCAGGTTGCCTAAATGCCAGGCTCCCGCTTGCACACAGCCGATGATTGCCGACGTGGACTTTTGATTATTTCAGTGACCCACTTTTTGTGTCCAGGACTGTACATTTTATGTAATCATAACTGCGAAATTCAATATTGGTAAAAAAAACTTTTTTCCTTCTCTCGAGCTCAGTTTTATGTAAACGAGGTTCATTCTTGCTCGAAAAGCAATGTGTGCTGTGCTGGCGGGAGGATACATATCCTGTTTTTTTTCTCTTGTGTGATGTCTCTTTCGACACTTTTTTTGCAGGAGGGCGAGTGTGTCAGGTCGAAGAAAGACTGGTCAGAGCAAGGTCCTGTCATAAATAGTCGAGTCCAGAAAAGGGCGGAGTACGAACTACGACACCATGTCTTCACAAACACTCAGTCACTAATGTGTGCAGTGAATGAGTGATGGTTTCAGCTATATTTGTTATGAAGTGTTTTACGTTGAGTTTTAATGTTGAATACTAACTAGGAAGACAGACAAAGTAAGTTGTTTACATATTTTTAGTAAACTGCAGAAATTTGAAGAAGCAGGACGGCGAAGTTGATACTGTGATACAGGTTTGTTTTTATTAGGTTCTTACACTGTGAAAGTAGTTTAAGGTCAATTTTATAAGTGTGAACAATTCTTAAATATATTTTGTACAAAATAGCGTTAGTTTATTAGTTAGTATTATAGTATTACGTTATTAGTGACTATATTATCCTCTCAAGAAAAATATTTTAGCATGCATAGTTTTCCCATAACTGTGTGTCAAAGTCAAAATTTCGACATTACGGGAACATATTTAAGCGAAACCTTAATGAATAACTGTAGTTAAATAATTGTCACTGAACTTTAATTAATGTCGCGGGCTGTATGCTTACAGTTATAAAAGCACAAAACAACAAATTTTTGTATTTAAAGAAATCTAAAGTAAAGAATTGACGCTAGACTTTCAGAAATGTTTTAAAATAATTTTTTTTTTTTTTTGTTATTATGTCCATAAATTTGAGCGAATAGCCATTGGCTCGTGGCATCTAATTTCAGTATAAATTGTTTCGTTTCAGTAAGGCTGTAGGTTTTCGTTGGGTGTATGTTCCCGTGACATGTGGCTTTTGAATGAGTGATTAGATTTTGATCAGTACTTAACAGCTATGTGTTTTGTGCTTTGTGACATGATATCAGCATGCCGCAGCACCGGAATGAAGGGGCGGAGTAACCGGATCCCCGAGAAAATCCGTCGAATAGCAGAACAAAATTTATTGCAACATTTACCAGGTCGCGCCTATCTTTTGTGTGGTCTGGTAGGTTATATTTTCCAGTGTGGTTTTAAGAACTGCATCGCAGAATGCAGTGTATATGTAGTAGGTAATAAACACTTCTAGTTTCTAGATTCAAAATGTTTTGTGCTACTTAGATTGTTATTAATTAAAATTAGAGTACCTTTTTCAAAAGCTAACACAACAAAAAAACTAAACAAAAAAAAGTTTCGTCTAAGCAGAATCTTAAAATTGTACTTAATTTACGTCGACCTAAATTTCTGTGGTGTACAGTGTGTGGAGTAAAAAGAAGTCGGGCAGTTCAGTTTAAACCAGATAGCAAGCTCTCACTGTCCTCCCATGACATGATCGTTGCTATGCAAGGTTTGTCGGTTCTGCACTTTATACGCCTGCTAGTCTCAGCAATACGTAGATAAATTTCGTCGAAGATTACCATGGCATCGTTAGCTGTCTACCGCCCTAAGTAGTGACGCTTTGCAATACTTCTAAACAGGGGCTAAGCCAGGGTTTAGATGTTGTAACCCCTCCCATTAGCCACCAAAAAATGTATAACCAAATATATTGTTATGTAACACTTGCAGTAAGTTTTGTCTTCTACTGGCTTCCACACCTTTACTTTCATTTTTATTTCATGTCGAAAATTAAGATGAAAAGCATATAAAAAAGTAGTCAGGGAAATACATAAATGCATGGGTATGTAGGGTTAAGATATCTGCACCAGTCTCCCCAAATATTATTTTTTCTTGTATTCTCACTGTTAAAACCCAGCTATTACTGAACCGACACTGTAACTAAAAGCAGGTGATTACTGGGTAACTTTATCCAATTGGCATTACTTTATCTATTGAACCAATATTAGATGCAACTTTCAACTTTGCAAGATTTTCTCTGCAGGTATAGAATTCAGGAATTGTGAGTTGTGACGACAGTCGACAACACGAGCCGTGTCAGAAACGAAGATTTACATATTTAGGGTTTGGGAATTTAGAGTGGATAAATTCGAACGTTATAAAACAGCGTTGGGTGCGGCAAATTTGGAAACTATTTACGTGTTGGTATTTCGATGTGATTTTGTTTATTTTTCTTATTTTTCACTGTTGAATAAACTGTCTGTTCTTTACTTTATGTTAACTATAGCTGTTTTTTCACGTCCTTAATTACGAATTCTACGGTAATATTAATTTTGTTTTAGGGTTAATTTATTATAAAATACGAAATTTATTTTTTATTAAAACATTATTTGCTACGTACAAAATAACACTACGGGCTTTTAATTTACATTATTAATTTTTTTTTAATGGATAGGCCTACGTATATGTTTTTCAGCCAAAAAGCGGAGTATGAAACGTAAGTAAACAGCAGCCGACGAATTTACGGAGCTATTTGGGAATTTAGCGTGCTACTTCACCTCAGTAAATTTTACACCCTAAATCCCTAAATATTTACTGCACTAACCTGGTCACGTGGTTGATTTAGTAACCTAAATAGTTGTTTCGGACACGGCTGGTGTCATGTAACGGTATAGTACTCACTAGTAGATGATGAAGCTAACGTTTTCCAAGAACAGGCGAGCTCCACCTAACCCTCCGACACCTGATGCGCAAAGCTACAGAGACACTTGACCGTACGCATTTCATCCAGACTTGCACGGTCAAACGACGACCTGAAGGGTTTTCTGTTCAAACTACCAACTTACACGTGACTATGCATGCTCGTTATTGGTTAGCGATAGCTATGTTCTGGAGCCAGTAGCAGTCATACAGTTAAGTGTCGATACGGTCAGTTTGTAGCCCCCCGCTTATGACATACTTAAATACTGTTAAATTTAAATAATGCTAACTTAAGCACATAAAACTGAAGTTTTACTATTAAAGTATTTAATTTATACATGCTTAATTAATAAAAAAGATGTAACCAGGTCACTGTCGCCGGAAAACAAAATCTTGCCCCCCCCCCCCCCCAGAAAAATATGAAATGACGCCCCTGAGTGGAGAGTCTAAATTTTACGTCGTCTAATTTTTTTTACGTAGCATAAGTTTTACGTCGTCTTTTTTCTTCTATGTAAACTTACATTAATATTATTAGTATTATGTTCGACTGCACATTTTAATCTTCTTTAAGAGTGTTCAAGTGCGATAAAATCATAATTATACATTTATATGAAATTATAATAGTTTTGTAGACAATACGAGTGCAGTTTCCTCTTTACGAAGCAATTTTAGCTGGCCTAGTTTTCTCATAACGGTGCGTCAAAGTAAAAATTTGCGTGTTCTGCTGCCATGCAAATAGTGAAAACCAATTGACTTACGTACGTGAAATAATTCACTGTGAAGTAATATGTTTTTTATATGTAAAAAATGGCTGAATTTGCAACTTTTTTCTGTACTTTTGCAATTTTTTTAAATTAAAAATTAAACGTTGTGGGTTTTTTTTTTATGAGATGTAAGTTCACAGTGAATTATTTTGTTTAAGTAGGTCAGTTGGTTTTCACTATTTGCATGGCAGCGTAACAAGCAAATTTTCACTTTGACACCCTGTTATGAGAAAACTATGAGAAATAAAATAGTTTCATAAGAGAAACATGTACTCACGAGTATCGTCTACAAAACTATCAACATTTCACAAAAATATAAAATTATGACATTATCGCACTTGAACAGTGAACACCCTGTTTCATCAGTCTTTGGAGGCTGTCTCTTGGATATCCTACGTATTTCTACCATCAACGTCTCGCATTTTTAGCCTACTTTCGGAAGAAAAAAAAAGTTGGCTTATCAGATCACTTTTCTGTAGGCCTATGTGCGAGTGTGTGTGTGGGGGTGTGTCAATAAAAATTTTCAAACCAATGGACAGAATTTCATTAAACTTTGTACACATATAGAACTTTGTAACCTGACTTGATTTTTATATATTTAGTTTGTGCCATGTTCAAACTTTCAAAATGGCGACCATTTTAAATTTTTGAAAGGGATTTTGAAATTTCATCAAACTTGGTACACATATGCTACACACAAAGTTGACTCGACTTTTGTGTACTTCGTTCATCATGTGTGCATATTTTTATAGTATCACTTATCTTAGAAAATATATACAGAGTGGGGCTGAATTCGACCGACAAACTTCTGGAAGTGATTCCTTATGAAAAATCAAGCAGAAAATATACGGGACACTTTTTACCTAAAACTAATATTAAGGACGGTATAAATAAACCCTTAATCATTAAAAAATTTAAGTGTACATTTGTAAAATAATGGAAAGGAAGAAGCATTTAATGACGGCAAGTTGTGCATTATTTTATACCACAGGGACCTTGAAATACACATTAGAATCACATAATATTCTTGCACCCTAATACAAAATACTAGAGTGGCTACCCCTTTTATTACAGGCCACTTTTCTACCATCAGGAATTACGAACTTTTAATGCGGTTTTCTACTAGAGAAACACGTCATAAGTAAAAAAGGCCGCCTTGTTGTAAATATGTAGGACCAACCATTTTCGTGAAAAGTTTGTAAAAAGAGTGGACTGCAGTAAGACAGTTCTTACTATGTAGGCAATACGGCATACACGTTTGAATGGGTGGCTGCCGTACCAACTGCTATGACTGAGGAATGGGAAAGAATGGAGGTCTAACATCTCATCAACACCTTAGATCATTAGATACAGTAACACAAAGAACTGAACAATGTCAGAGAACCAGGAAAGGAATCGGCCATGGCCAATATCGAGGGATTGAACCCATCATTCGCCTGGAGTGATTTCGGGAAACCATGGGAAACAGGAACAAGGATGGGCGGAGTCGGGAATCGAACCCGTAGATTCCTGCAACGTGATACACTTGCTCCACCTGACTCGTTGACAATAATGGAGGAATGTTGTTGAATAACGTTATCACAAACAAGGTTATAGTACAAGTAACAAATTATTTTAGAACTATATGTGTATTAAGGTACTGCTATTTTGTAGTACCAGTTGTAACATGTAGGTATGAGCCCTTAATTACAGACATTTAAACTTTAAATCCTGGAAATTTTGATGTCATCATTTAAATTGTATTATTATTTTTTGTTATATTGGGACCGACTTAATTACTTAGAATTTGTAAGTGTTAATGTTAATTCATTTTTTGTTTTTATTTTTATAAAGAATTCTCAGTACGTAAGTAATAGAGCAGTATAGTGCAGCACTGTGGTGATTTGGACGTGGCATAAAAATATTTCTAATGTGCAGTAGAGATTTACATACTCTTTGTCGGAGTGCAGTTGGCAAAGAATAAGCACGGACGCGACTGAAGGTAGGGACTGTCCCATGAACTGTGATGGTGAATGGACGTGTGTGAGCCACCGAGCTGCCCTGGGTAAAGTCCTTCGCTTTTGAGTTCCACTGAAGAAATGAAGGAAAGATGTCCTCCCAAGTTGCATCGGGAGGTTTAACCTCCATCTCAGTAGTATTAACGTCCCGCTGCCGCGTTTCCCCGAGCAGAACAGTTCAGTAATTTTTTTGGACGTATTTTGTTTAAACTCACGGACACCCCTGAAATTTAATTGGTCTAAGTGAGCATAGTTAGTAAGTGAAAACTACCAGTATGTTGATAGACAAAATTGAGAACTTAATTTGCCTTATGTGTGTGCTGCACGTTGGTTTGTCGTCCTCCTGCAGTTTGTTATGTTATCAGAACTTACTTAACCATCCTTATTTTCACTTCTACTTCTACATACTATTTGAGAGCATTCACGACTTATTTTCTCAGTAATCTTTTCAAGTTAGGTTATTAGGACAGCCAGTAAACTTTAATGAAGACATGAATTAAACGTATTATTTTATTTTGGACAGATATTTTGGTGTCGTCAGTAGTATTCCATTTTATACTGTAGTATTTGTGTGTTCGACGTCGGTCACGGTCTGTCTTCAATAGTCTGTTTTATGTTTGTCCCTACATACATTTTGTTTTCTTAATCACTCATTGCTATTAAAATACTTCAATGATTGTAATATAAATAAGAAAATATTACATTGTGTAGTGTATTTGGATCCATAAAGTTCACTGAATTCACTGTTGTGTGCTCTAATACATTTCGAACGTATAAAAATGGTAGTGTATAATACGTCTATTGAATACGATTTCATAACGTTTAATTACTACGTGTTCTTCTGGATGATCTCACAAAAATTGCAATCGTATCCTCACATTTAATGTCCCACCTCGCTTGTTCGAGATGTCGTAATGACTACGGAATGCATACCCCTGCTTACGAATATGTTTATTGATTAGTATGACGTAGGTACCAGAACTGTATTCTTCTCGAAACTGCCCACGACTCACTGCTTTCGTATGTAATCCTTGGTAGTCGACTACAGCGATACATGTACAGAAACGTGAGGAATACAAATAGTATGTCTGTAATCACACACTGACTTTAAGCACACAGACAATATTGCGAATGTAACGGTATTCCACTGTTAATGTAACGTGTACGGTATGTGCATATTCCTCCATTATTGTGAACGAGTGAGGTGGAGCAAGTGTATCACGTTGCAGAAATCTACGGGTTAGATTCCCGACTCCACCAAACCTTGTTCCTGTTTCCTATGGTTTCCCGAAATCACTCCAGGCGAATGATGGGTTGGATCCCTCGATATTGGTCATGGCCGATTCCTTTCCCGGTTCTCTGACATTGTTCAGTTCTTTGTGTTACTGTATCTAATGATCTAAGGTGTTGATGAGATGTTAGGCCTCCATTCTCTCCCATCCCTCAGTCATAGCAGTTGGTACGGCAGCCAGCTATTCAAACGTGTATGCCGTATTGCCTATGTAGTAAGAACTGTCTTACTGCAATCCACTCTTTTTACTAATTTTACACGAAAACGGTTGGTCCTACGCATTTACAACACGGCGATCTATTTTACTTCTGACGTGCTTCTCTAGTAGAAAACAGTATTAAAAGTTCGTAATTCCTGATGTTAGAAAAGTGGCATGTAATAAAAGTGGTAGCCTCCCTAGTATCTTGTATTAGAGTGCAAGGTATTGATGTGATTCTAATGTGTATTTCAAGGTCCCGATGGTATAAAACAATGCTCAACTTGTCATTATTAAATGCCTCTTCCTTTCCATTATTTTACAAATATACACTTTAAATTTTCCATGATTAAGGGCTCATACCGCCCTTAATATTAGTTTTAGGTACAAAGTGTCCCGTATATTTTCTACTTGATTTTTCATAAGGAATAACCTCCTGAAGTTTGTCAGTCGAATTCAGCCCCATCCTGTATATTTCAGAATTTCACCAAACTTGGTACTCATATACTTTATACAAAGCTGACTGGAATATTTTCTGTTTAGTTCACGCGGTGTTCGTATTTTCATAATAGCGGCCATTTTTATAATTTTAGCATAGTATCACATATTTTAGAATATATTTATCAAATCGTGACCAAATTTGGTACATATACGCTGTGTACAAAGCTGAGTTAAATATAGCGTACTTCGTTCATCCTTTGTGCATATTTTCAAAATAGCAACGATTTTTACCATTTAAGCTTAGTAAAGCATATCTTAGAATATATTTATCAAAATGTCACGAAACTTGGTACACATATAATACACACATATCTAACCTGACTTTTCTGAATATTATTTATCTTGTGTTCATATTTTCAAAAAGGACTCAATTTGTATGTCTTTACCATAACATCACATATCTTAGGAAATATACTTCAGAATTTTACCAAACTTTTTACACACACAGTACATACAAAGCTGACTTTACTGTTGCGTTTTTCGTTTTGCCTGTGTTCATACTTCAACATGGTGGTAATTTTTATATTTATAGTGCAGTAGGGCATATATGTTAGTAAACATTTTTCAAATTTTAACTAAACTTTGTAGATATATACTACATACAAATCTGATTTTGTATTTCGTTCATCCCGTGTTTGTAATTTTAAAATGGTGGCCATTTTTATATTTTTAGCATAGTATTTCATAAAGCCTGAAAAAACTTCAGTTTTTTCGTTCATCCTGTACTCATATTTATTTATTTTTAGTATAGTATTACATATTTTGGGAATTATTTTTCAGAATTTTGTCAAACTTGGAACACGTATACTACATACAAAGCTTTCTTGGCCTTTGTGTACTTCGATAATCCTGTGTGCATATTTTCAAAATGACGGCCATCTTTTTATTTTAGTATTGTAGTATATGTCGTAGAAAATTATTATTTTTTCAGTCTTTAATCAATGTTGATATACAAATTCTGCGTATAAAACTGACTTATATATTGTATATTCCGTTCATGATTCTGTAATTTTTTTTGGAAATTGCGGCATTTTTTATCTTTATGATAAAAATACATCTTAAAAAAGTTTTCCCAAATTTATTATACTGGTTACTCGCATATTACTTAGCAAGCTGACTTGCCTTTAGTATATTTCGTTTATCATATGACTATTCAATGTTATCACATAATATTCCTAGATTACATAAACGATTTTGACTTTCAGGGTTAATTTGCACTCACTTTGGGGAAAGTTAAGCTTATCAGTTATGCTGGTAACTTCTTGTTTCTACGTGTCGTCTCTCCCGTGATATCTTCTCTTCGCTGCTCTCAGCTTATTTCGACACATGTTCATAAATAG
>PNEQ01122304.1:0-25958 GCA_003012365.1 Medauroidea extradentata
TTTCATTATGTTAACTGGTTTTCAAGTTTTGTATGAAGTAAAAATACACAAATTTTGACTTTGAAGTGCCATTACGGGAAAACTAGATGAGCTAATTTTTTTCCGTTAGAGGTATATGTACTCTCAAGTAATGTGTACAAAACTAACACTATTTCATACAAATATAAAATTATGTTTTTTCCCCACTTGAACACCCTTAAGAGCTATCAGAATTGGATATAAGACATTTGGTTTTGTGTCATGTCGCCTCATATGGCAAAATTTAATTACTTTCAGGGGGAGTTTAACGAAAGGGCAAATCTACGTAAATTGAAAGACATTAATCTCTTTTCAGTGTTATTAAAGTTAAAGCTGTTTCCGTTCATAAATCGTCATCAGAATGCTATACACACACACTATTTGTACGATTTCATCAGTCAAGTATCCAATTCCTAAATGTTGTAGCATTTTTCACACATCTGCAATCTCTTCCACTCTCGTATTATGACATGTGATGTTCCGCAGTTCTTGACCAGCCATACGAGGCTCTCCGGTTACAGATGGACGCGAACAACTCACGAAATGCTCTTGTTGAGAAATGTTGCCCCTTTGACATACAGATAATAATCAGTAATACTTCAACGTTTCAAAAATTGCTTCTTTATTCATGGCAAAAGGGTTTGGCGTTTTCTCCGATTATCTGGATCACATACCCATAAGGTCAACATACGATATACAATTTATTTTGACATTGAATTTAGTAGGTTGTCATATTAATGTAACTCGACTCCTCTCTCTCTCTCTCTCTCTCTCTCTCTCTATATATATATATATATATATATATATATATATATATATACATATATATATACATACATATATATAGTTTAGAGTATGTTATAAACTGTTGGTGAATTTTAACTAGTGGTGACAATATCCCTTCTTAAATTTAATACTAGAATATATATCTGACGTGACGAGCTCCAAGTGTTTTCCGAATAATAAATACGTAAAGGAAGTTCAGAATGTTGAAAATACAATTTTTTGTAAGTTTCAATTATAAAAGAGTTTAAATTCATTTTAAAACTTTTGGTGTCTATAACTGAATTGCAGTAAATGAGGTTGCTTGAGTTGTGAAACTTAAATATCAAAGTTCCTAATTTTATACAATAATGAATCAGCATATACAGAGCAAGTGCAGTTATAAAATTTATTTTGTTTATGGTATTGTTATGTGGTGGAAATTGGCCATAGCAGTAATGCATGTATTTTTTAGTTTTACTTATAGGTATTTTCCTTGTGGACAAATACTGAACTATGCATGGAATTCTTAGCATTAACTAATCCAATTTGTAAATGTACGTTAAGTGGTGGGGGTTGACAGTTATTAACTTTGTTATACGTAATACATACGCTTACAATAATTTGTTATTGTTTCAAGATGACCGCTGTAGAATATAAATTACCATTGTCTTAAAGCAGGCAGTAATTTTTCACGCATCAGCTAAATAATTTACATATATTTTCATGAACAGAATTATTATCTTGTATAAAAAAATGTATTGTAAAATAAAGTCATTTCTTGTTTAAAATATCGACATTATATTACTTATTACTACTCTGCCGCGGCAGATTTTTGTGTATTATAACAGTATAGCTATTCACAAATACCCAACATTTCTATTTGAATTTTCCGTTTGTTTAATACTTTGTTCAAATATTTAACAATAATGTACACCAACAATTTTCATATGTCTTTATTTAAATACATGTTTTTACAATCTACTTAATGTTATATTTATATTGTGTTTATATAATGCTGTAGTTGACTACGTATTTATTTGGAAAGGGTAATGTGAATAAATATGTTTATATTTTGCTTTGTTACTGTATTGTGTAACTCTGTATTATTCGAATTGTAATCTTATTGTTTTATGTTAACATTGCAATAATACTATCTAAATTTACTTTTACAGAATAAAAGGTTGTTCATAAATTTTTTAGTCTACAATTCTTTGTTGAAAGCATAAAAATAAACATTTGAACAGTTTAAAATTTATTTTGTATACTAGCCAACAATAACCACTCAATTGACACATTTTATGCTATAATCATTGTGAGTAGAACTAAGACAGTACGGTTATTAAAGAATTTGAGCCACTATCAAAATTACCAAACATGGAGTTTTTATAGCAAATGTAACAGTGAATTTATTGTATTTATTGAAAATATTATAAACCAAAGTATGTCAGTATTGTTTTTTCAGCATTGAAATTTGATATTACGCTCAGCGTGTAACTTAACTTTGGTGAAACAGTGATAGAATACGTTTCAATATAAAAACTAATAACCGCACCGTAATATATTTATAATGATCTGAAGTCGTAGGCTCTTTGTTATGTCACTAGTCTTTATGATTTAAAAACCATTTTTACAATGTTTCTTGGATTTTTATTGGAGATATGCATAAATGTAAAGAACATGGTCAGAAATAACTTAGGCATCTAAAAAGAAACGAACTTATCTTTTTTTTTTTAAGTATACGTGGCTCTGTTCAGCCAAACTATACGTTGTATAGCAACCTAACGAATTAAATCACACTTCTTCCATTGTATACATATTTACCTGAACTCTCACTCCTGAAACATTTTTCACATGGCCGTATTACGACTAGTAAGATGCTTCAAGACATCTTCAGCCAAATAATTTTCAAGCAGACATCAAAGCAGCATGGGAAAATGTATTGTCCCTAAGATCATTCAAAGTCTGATTCTCCCAACACAATATCGTCTATAAAGATTTATTTCCGTCGTTGAGACCTGGGTGTTTTCTGTGTCGCTTTAAGTTGCAAGCGTAATCGTATACTTTGTGAATGATAAGCATTATGTTCAAATTAACAGCAAGTACATCACTGGTATTTGAACTTGAATTTGCATCAAAAGCTGTACTCTGATAGCTTTCAAATTCTATTCGCTTCCAAGGCCAACACTCATCGATAGATTTTTCAAGTGTTAAATCATCCCTCTTTTGAAGAAGTTGATTCCTGCCATTCAATTGTCACGACATGGAAAATTTTCTTGGATGATGAATTCACTGACAGAAGACAAGTTCTTAAAATGCGTAACGGATTGTTGCAATGGAAATCCTTTGGGTCGCCTAGAGGTCAAAAACTGAAACCGGTGATACAGGAGATTATTTTGGTGAACAGTACTAGTCAAATCGTGAAATTTCGGTACTACACACTTGTGCTTCGGCCTCAGCAAGGTTAAAAGAATTGTACATGTAAATTCCTATATCACCGATTGCATTCAACAACAGTACCACTTGTGGAATATCGGAGTCGTCCTTTATAGTTTGTACTTGGAGATACAGCTCAAATTTTTGTTTCCAAAACGTCCAGTTTTTGTCGACATTACCTTCTACAGCTAGCTTGTTAGGTGGTTTGGCGAACTTTTCCATCTTGCTGTAGTGCATCAAACTCATTCAAGGGAAAGTAACCTTCAAACCGCCACGACTAGAAAAAATACCCCTTTCGTGACAACATAAAATATATTGTACATAAACAAGGAATACAGCTTTATAGTCGATTTTAAACTTCAACGGCCATCACAATTTCCCGCCATATCTATGGACTACTCATCCTGCCAAAACAACTGGCGTGCAGTTTACATACTCCCAACAACACAATATATCAACATATCTAACAGCACAGTTAAGAAATTGTTAATCGATGACAATAAGATATAAATCAACTGAAGCTATTTACATGGATGATTCAAAATTTCTCTTTACTGCTCGGTTTTTCTTATGGAACAGATCGAATTGTAAAAGTAGTAAACGCTACCAAAACTTGAGGAAAAAACCACGGCTGCGAGAAATCGATTTCACTACAACGCGAAGCACAGACAGCCAATAATCTGTTGCCTCCTTGCAGAGAGTTACAATTCTCTATGAAATCAGCCGTGTAACATTTACTTGAAAATGGCGCGAAATAAACAATTTTTGCTATATATGTTACAAACTTGGCTGGCATATAATAATTCCTAGAGTTAATTCAGTACAATATTCTTCCACTAACAGACGTTTATTTGATAAATAATCGGTTTAAAGAACACCGGAAAATATAATTTTGTTTCAACCCACAAGCTGTTTCCCAAATATGAAAAAGTTATATTTTTGTCTTAACGTTCGTAGTATATACAAGATTTACTGTTTAACCTGGATAGTGGATTGTCTATGCCAATCATTTTTCAACTCGGGAATAACTTGTAAAGTTTTGTCTGTGTGTTTTAGAGCCATATTGTATTTTATTTTATACTAGCTGTCCCGTTGCGGCTTCGCCCGCGTGTACTATAGAAAAGAGTAACTAACTTTTAGTTACGTATTAATTGATGGTGATACTATATTCTATATTATACTATATTCACGGTTTATCTTTAAAACATCAAATACAAACAGATTTGTCCAGTCCACTACGCTAAGCGTACTTTAATTACAGAACTTTTTTTAATTCATCTTTATTTCTCTATAAAACAGCTGCCCGGCTGCGGCTTCCACCGCAAAACAGCTGCCCGGCATTTAACAGCTAGCGTACTCAATAACAGTGTTAAGAGCGTTGTATGATGCCATGTAATTCCCATCGCAAAGTCTTGCACGGGATACGAACCCGTAACCCCGCCCCTCCTACACCCCGAACTTTATACAATACCTTAGTGAATGCTTAAGGCCTCGATCACAGGAACATACCTACATTGTTTAAACAACAATAGCTATAAAGCTCAAATTGACTCTACTTTTTTAAGGTTTTTTTTTCGGCAATTATTCGAAATTTTCTCGCCGTAAAAACCATCTTTGAACTTCAACGAATATTTAAAAAAAATAATTGGCCAAATTAGTCCAGGCGTTGTTGAGTTATGCGTTTACCAACACATTTTGCGATTCGTTTTTATATTATAGATATACGAGCGTGTGTGCGTTCGTGTGTGTGTGTGTATGATAAATTTTGAAAGTGTATTATTTTGTATTAATGGGTAAAAGGTTTCCTCTGAATGTTTCGAACAAAATATATGTATAATAATTTAGAAATTGAATTACAGCATTGACAGCGTAAACAGATGTACGGTTTTAAAACTCATATTTATGAACAATTAGAAATAGTTCCTTTGTGTTTAATATTAACATAAAAATGTCTAAACTCAAATCCTGTATTATTTTATTAACTTTATTCGTGTATTAAATTGTCATTCCTGTCAATATTTGTAGTAAATAGATACTAAATTAAAACATATAATTTGGCCGATGGATGCTAAAGATATATTTAGGTTCAGTACAGTTTCTTCGTCCCGACAGTAAAAAAATATAGTAGGCATTTCTAGATAAACAAAAGATGCCGTGTAAAGATTACTATGAAGAAGTTGGAGGGGACTTTTCTGAAAGGGCAGTAGGAATAAAAAAAACTTACTTTTATGTAGGGCGATTAGTCAAACAATACAACAATAGAATTACAAGTAAAAATCTTTAATTTTTGTAAATATTCGTGTTATCTTCAATTGCATGCATTTACAAATATTTAAGGTGGTTTTGAAAAGGGTTCGAAAACCCTGAATTCAAAGAGTTACTCTATTTGTTATTCGAGTAACACTGTTTCCGCTTTACCACATTTCTTAAAAATGCATTTTCAAGAACTTTACAAACAATATATTTTTAGACTCTTGCTACATAAAACGCAGTTGTTTCCATAATACTTGGAAAATTTTGCGTTATATCAAATTCATACGAAACCCTGACGAATACCATAAAACTTACCAAATACTCGAAAAAGCAGAATTTATCAGTCTAATAGGATTTTTACGACACAAGATAATTTTGTTAAATGGATGCAAGAACTAAAACAACATCATACTTTAAAGTAGACTGTGTCTTTTCTCTTAAATCAAGTATCTTTACACAAGTCACACTCATTGGTTGAAAGTTATTTTTTTAAAAATGAAGAAACCTATACACACTGTTAGGTTTTCACTGCACTGTGTAAATTAAAAATTTATTGTTTGAAGGGATGAAATGCAGTTTGTTGTGTGGTTTCGCATTGCCGAAACCACATGATGATAATATTATCATTATTAACCGAGATTTGTGCAGCCTACGTAATCAGCTAACGTCAGCTAGATGTTCTTGAAACTTAAATAACGTTTTTTGTCTTAATTTATTAAGCTCCTCTTAAAAACTTTACTTACATGTCGCATGCTAATAAGAGTAATATCCTTGTGTTCACTATCTACTAGCGAAGTTGTGATACTGATAACGTTAAAATACTGAACATATTTTAGCATCGAACATTTCGCTCGCTAGAAATTTTGACATGCTGAACATTACGAGTATTTGTACAATATAATGAAAAATTGTCTTTTAGCATAGTATTCCTTCGAAAAAAAAACTTTAGTGACTAGAACAGTAGCTCAGAAAGTGTGGAACTTAAAACTAAGAAACCATGTCGTGAATGAGGAACATTTGCGAAATTCGTGGGGAGGTATTTCAGAATACCTTTTATAACCGAAACAAGAGCAGCAAAACGAGAAATCTAGCTCAGATATTTGAATGTGAGCACCGTTATTAACTCTCTGTGTATTGGGAGTTGAATGGGTACAACTGTATTTCAATAATTATGTTAGTAACAATTTCTGAGTACAAAACAATGAGTAGCTTACATGTTGGCGGCTACATGGCGTATGGAACTCAGCTCTGCGGCATGTATGTAAGCAGCTCTGGTCGACGGCAGGTTGGCTGTCGACTGAGGTTTCCTACTATATCTTATAACATACCAGCAGTAGGTGACATCCCCTTGCCAAACACGTCAATATGCACTAATGTACAACACAACATTCTCCACGCCAGAGTCGCAGAGTTGAGTCCCGCAATTGATTGCATATTATTGACATTAGCATGTAGGGCCGGTGGTGGCGGAAGATGTTATCGAAAAGAAAGGCGTATTTATGATTGGAGTAAGCCGAAGGTTTTTTTTTTCAAAAGTTCGTTAACATTTATCAACTATTTACACAGATACTGGCTAGAACCTAATGCCGGGGATAAAACCGCCGAGCAGACTAATACAGGGGTGAAAGTGACTGACAGGAAGATTCAGGGGTTGAGACGGAAGAAACGTGGCGGTGCCTTGACTGTAAAAGGGGTGATGGTGGGATACAAGGAAATGTCAGTGTGGCGTAGAGAAATAAACCAGACAGGAAGTGTGACGCAGGGTAAAGACATAGAATGGGTAGTGTGGTGCAGAGCTGACCATACTTTGTGTGCGGCAGCGTGTGTATGTTGGCAGTGTGCGGCACACGCAACCCGGACGGCAAGACGTTCGTGTCTAACGGCGTGGAAGCCAAGGTGGGCGAGTTTCCCTGGGTCGTCGGAGTCTACCGTAACAGCACCAAGGACTCTCAGATGAAGCAGATCTGTGGCGGCTCCCTCGTCAGCCTGCGCCTAGTAGTGTCAGGTATGAGGCTACACCTGCTCTGTCTTACCACCCAGGCAGGCCTCAACTTTCTTCACATTTCAGCAGTTTAATGTTGCTGTACTGGGTATCGAATATCTTCAATAACATTTCATTGCTACTTGTGGGCAATTATTGTTAAAATTTTGTAATAGCCTATGTGTCACTATGAAAGACATTTTTAGTTATAAAATGAACATGAGATTTCCATTCCATCAATTGCACTGCAAATTTTGTTTTGCATTTTGACAAATATTACAAAATCTTAAAACAGTTTTTGCCCATAACTAGCTGTCAAATTTTACATAATAATACTAAACAGGTCCGGCCGCTTGGCTCTCGGTTAAAGTTCATGACCGGAGGGTAGTGCTCATTTTCGATTGTTTTGTTTATGCTTAAAAATAATCTTTGTTTGACTTGTCGTTGTGAATGAATAAACATGTAGAATAACTTATGTAAGATTTTAAAAGTTAATATAAAATGTCACATTCATTTGCATAAGTTTGCAAGCAATGCTTTAAAGGTTTGTACGTATTTATAAAATCCGCTCTTCTTAAGCTGAACTATCAGCGCAATTAAATAATTGATATTTGGGTTAACTCCTTTAAATTTCCGTTACGTAACTAGTCTACCGTACTATGCATCTCATTTTTATGAATTATATCAAAGAAATGCAGGTAACAAAAAATTTAAGTGAAAGTGACATAACTATAAAGAAATTAACAGAATGCTATTCAGAGTTATATTATTCTTAAAATCACAACACTCATCGTGAGAAAACTATAAATATAAGTTTTACTGGGGTAATCCTTCAATTCAAATTAATAAGATTACTTTTTAAAAATCCAGTGTAATATCTGTTCGTAAGTGGATATCACAGACTAGAAGTGTGTAGTTATTCCAAGAGGGAAAATGAAGCATTCTATTTCGCTTTCCTTAATTTTTTTTTTTTTTTTTTTACATTTTATTGTCGCAGACAAATTTCATATTTAATTTCACTTGTTGTCAGTTAATCTAGAGATGTCATTAGTGGAAGAAACTAGCCCAAATGGCTGAAGCTACAGAATATAGTAAAAAATTTCATATTACATTAACGAAATCGTGTTTTCCGTTAATCGTTGATTTTGAATGTAAATTCTATGTTTTAACTAACTGAATGTTTTCATATGTGGAAATGAAAACTGTAATTGCAAGTATTTTTATAGTCAAAACTTTGGGAAAGCGTCCTGTATAAGCATTGAAAACCAAGACAAGGCATTTTTTCTATTGTTTATTTTTTAGTCTGAAGTACACATATTCGTCCCACCCACCCCTCCCCATTTTCCGCTCTTCTCAAGAAGCATAGCGTTACAAAAGGAATATTTGAGTCGTTTTACGCATAATTTAAAGTGGTTGGTGGGCTGTAATCAGAAGTAGGCACTTTATACTGAAACCAGTAAAGTGTTTGAGTTAAGGGTGAGGGTTACGGTTAAATTAAATATATTAATCTAATTACGGAGGCTTTACTCTACATAGTTTAGTTACAGAATACTACAAGTTATATTACATAATTTAGATAGGAGAGGAGCGGCTGTTTGTTTAATTACGTTAATGTTCTACTATATGATGGGCGACCCTTTTAACACCTTGACCTCACAGTAACATGATGTGCCGGAGGCTGATGATGACTGTGTCGGCTATCGGCGGATGGCGACACGTCGTGGGTCTCGACCCAGGACCATCCTGGCGAGCTGGTAACGGCTTGAAGGCTTGAAGGTGACAGACTGCGATTCCCCCAATACTTTGCATTATATTGCCACACTTCAGTGCAGGTGGGGAGAATCGCTGAGGCCCTTGTCTTGTGCAACCACTGACCTGATTGCACTCCCGTCTTTGCTAGCCCGTACTCCAGGCGAGGCTCTTGGTAATCATAACATTACCCTCAAAATTTCCAAGTCCCCGTATCATAGGGGTTGGTCGGATTTTTAAATAACAACCATCCCCTGTATATTGTTCAGTAGGTGGTCATGCAGTGTCATTGCAGTAGGATATGGAATACGGTTGCTTCTTCAGACCGAAAGGAAAAATTTAGCAAAGGGAAAACTATGGCAGACGGACAGCTAAAGGTAAAGAATATGCCTAAGTTTTTTTAAATTATTCTGTTTGCATTCGGTCAGCGACGATCTGCATTGTTCTGCTGGAGTTGAAGGTTTTAAATTAAGTATTAGGGAGGGATTGTTTACTCTCTATAATCACTAAATACAGTAGTGATATAGGATACCCTGCTGTATTAATTATTGATTTTTGACCTAAGTGTTAAAGTAAGTTACAAGAATTTATTAAATGTTAATGGAAAATGTTTTCAGCGAACGTTTAGAGTATGAGTGATACGATGTACCAATGTATGAAGTGTTTGGTGTTGGAAACATATATTTATGTATGTATTATAACAGAGAATGTTTGCCGGGGCCTTTCAGCTGCTCATTGCTTCTGGAATGACCGGACTAACAGCCAGCTGCCGAACGAGCGCTACAAAATGGCCATAGGCAAGTACTACAGAGACTGGAACACCAAGGAGGACGAGCTGCAAGTACGAGACGTGAGTATTTGTAGTCAATGTAGACTCACACTCAACGCTCAGAGCATAAACGTATGAATGTACGTGTGTAAGTAAGAACCCTGAGCGTAGCATGCGAGCACTTATATTCTCACGTAGCGTACGTGCGCTAGGTGTGGTTGTGAAAACGTCTTACATCATTCTGAATTAACCTTAACATTTTCATACTTTTTATTTTTGATCGTAGGCTTTCGTGGCCGGAGTCATACTTATCTCGGCTTATATATTTGAAGCCACGTCCGATGTTCGTTTTCTTGCGACGTTTCGGCAAAACTTGATGTTCTCATCATCATGGTTGTACTGAGGTCGAGCTGTTCGAAACGTCAGAAGAAACCGAACATCGGGCGTGGCGTCAACCCAGAAGCCGAGATTTTATACTTTTTATTGTTTCCAGAATTGCCCAGGAAAAATAAAACCCTGGTGATTTATTAAACAGCCCTGTAAATAAACGCACGCGTAAATATGATCATCGGGAGTCACTGCGCAAGAGTATGTACATTCGCAACCATAACGACGAAGATAACAATTGCTGTATGTCAGAGGGTTCGTTGTTCTTGTATAGAAGTGTATTCGAGCACTGTTAGTGTTAAGTGATCCCACGAACAGTTACATAACTTTTAACTCCTAGCATTTCAAGCTACAGACAATTTTTTAATGTTTTGTCTTATGGGTTAAAGGTTCTCGTGTATTGCGGAACAAGCTCTTTGTAGCAAAAAAACTAAATTAATTGATTGAGGAACTCCTCCCAGCTCTACTCACCGGAAAGGTAAAAGGAAAAAATTGTTACTTTACATATTTAAACCTACTAGCCCCTACCCCCTTAATTACAAAAATTCAAGCTCTTAACATAGATACATAATACCACATAATAAATAGTTTGTGTATAACCTCGGTTTTTCTGAGTCGTCCTGCGAAGTTCCTTGCACAGACACATTAATTTAAGGGCATAGCCTACAGCAATTTTCATCATCATGCTTTTAGTTTTTTTTTTTTTTTTTTTTTTTTTTTTTTTTTTTTTTTTTTTTTTTTTTTTTTTTTTTTTAATTATTTCTAACATACATTTTTTTCTCTTATTTTAGACACAAAGTGTGATTAAATTTTGCTCTTACGAAACAAAACTAAAAAAAAATCACAGTGAATAACGATTTTGTATAGGCTACTACAAGTTCACCTATATTAAACGACAAAATAAAACAGTTTTGTATTTTTTAATAAATAATTAATATTCATTTTAAATTTTAGCATTTTTGCTTTAATACAAACGTAACGTTCAACTGTTCACATTAAAGTGTACTTGTAATGCAAGTTTAAACACAAAACATTTGTAATATTTTCGAAACAAAAGAAACAAGCTATTCCGGCAGAAGTGATACTGACGAATTAATGTGCATCCGCTACTGTAAAAGCAGCCAAGGCAAGAGGAAATCTCGTGAGCAAGCAAATGAGTACTGTTGTAATATAACATTAGATGCGGCTGGCCACAAATTTCTACCGTGGATACAATTGGCATTACGACTAGTATAATTAAAAATAAGTGTACTTACCATGTTGCGTGCTGTGTGTAAACTGTGAGAAAAAGAAGTGAACTCCACGTTATTGCGTCTACGTGATCGTGGCGACTGAACTGTTTGACTGTAACGAGAGCAATGTGGAAATATTGGAAAGCATAAAGATCGCTTAAAAAATTACTAGCTTTAAATTATTTCAGTGAGGCTGTTATTATCTAGGGGTAAGCTGTTGAGAGACAAGTAGTAATGTTAGCACATGTAGTTGAGTGAGTGTGGGTATGTGCGAAATGATGGGATGTTTTGCAGGCGGCACAGATACACGTGCACGAGCGATACCAAGGTCGCAAGCTAAACTTCGCCAACGACATCGCCGTCATCGTGCTGAATGTGTCAGTGGAGCTGACATGGGCTGTGAGACCTGTCTGCATCGACTGGAAGAATGACTTGGAGAGGTTCCATTTTGTGCCTGACACTCTTGGTTCGGTGAGTTGCTCTAGCCATACGCTTGCCTACGGGAACATTCATAAACACTACTCTGTCCCTCTTCACCTTGCTAGTAGTAAAGTAGTGTTGCAAGTTTAGCAAAAACTTTATATGTGGGCAATTCTCTGAGCTCTTTGGGATAGAGGTCATATAATTAGAAATAAAAGAGTCGAATTAAGTTATTGATTTACTAGCTCACAATGCTTACAGCAACACAAAACAGCAATCAACTATAACTTTCACAAAACAATTATTTATGCACGCAATTACTACTGTGCCGCAGAAATGTTAATTAACTTTGACAATTAAAGCACAAGAATATTTACCATTAATCAAAGACTAAAAATCACAATAAAAATTCAGTCATATATCCAGTCAACAGTCTCTCAAATAGTGACAGAGTACAACCTTAATAGTCCGCAGTGGTGATGAATCGCCGTTTGCTGCGCAGCACCCCGAGTGCACCGCTGCCTTCACTCTTGAGGTCTTCGGTTCGACTCCCGTCGCGCACCTCCTCTTCGCCCGTCAGCCCGCCACAGCAGTCCTCTTGTTTCGCCCAACACTGCTCCGAAGGTAGCCGCCTGCCGCCTCACAGTAGACTCTGACGTCACCAAGATGTCTTCACCAGTCTCTCTCCACAAGCATAGCACCTTCCTCTAGCACGACCAATAGCGAACTCTCCCCAAACCTGTTGATTCGGCCCTTATGTACTGGGCAGAATTCTGGGGATTCGCCGCATTACAGGGGTCTAAAAATAGACATTTCATCATGCTTCGGACGTGACTTGAGTCTCGTACGCCGGCCTCGTAGGGTCAAGGCGCAGTTCGAACAGGTCTCTATGACTTATATCGTCTGGGTTTACATCATGGGGCAGCCCGGCTCGTGATTCATGGGCTAGTCCATAAGATGTTTCGACACAGGCCCCAGCCAGCCTGCCCTCAGAATTACAGAATGCAACAGTATGTTAGAGAGGATCACTCTTGAAACTACAATATTTAACACCGGGTGCGTTTAACTCTGTGCCCAAACTCCGGACACAGAACCTGTACGTTATTGTAGTTAGACAACAATCTTATACAATTATTATAGCCACGATTTTATGGTGAAAAGAATTTTGCAACATTTGGTTTCGATGCGTCATGTGCACGTCTACAGGTCTGCTACATCGCCCGTAATTGGATAATTTTACTCTCACTTGCCTTGGCAAATTATAGACTTATTCTGATTGGTGCAGTCAAATGAGAAACGTGTCTGAACAAAGACACGCTGCCAATAACCATGAAGCAGAGGTGCCGATGTGCACGAGAGACACTGAAACAAAGTCGGGCAAAAATCTTTTCGCGACAAAATCGTTGCCCTAACAATTATGGAAAATGTGTTGCGAACATGCATACAGGTCAAGTAGACACGCTACGCTGTGACAAGTGTCGTACTACTACTGCTACATTCAAACCGCCGCAAGTTCTTGAAACTTACCGATATTAATCCCGGCTATTTCTTATGTTTACCAAATAGTAAGCGTCGTATGGTGGTTGTGTTCCAAGGCATGCAATATAAGCTACGACTATACGCTTTGATCACATAGACTCAATGTGCCTACCTGCCATATCCAATAAACGTGTGTTATGTAGACCGAGGTGTATTACTGGACAATATATTCCTTGCCTCTTTGACGCTACATGGCTCGAAACTCTACGTACCCCTAACAGTCTAATGGGTCCGCAGACAACTCATAGTTGTGTATAGTCACTGCTTAGCACCACATGCCTTGGAACACTACCACGATACGCCACTGCCAAATACCGTCATAAATTCTGCCGGTTTTTTAAATTTCATAAAGTAAATGACCTTAAGTGGCCAATTTTTGCTTTGAAAGTTACATTCACTTTGAAGTAATTTATATCCACATCTGTGAGCAGTACGCCTAGACTAATTTAATCATGTTCTATAACATAAAAATGTCCTTGTCAGAGTAATACGAATGTACATGCCTGTCTAAATATTTTCAGTCTGTTTCTATATTTAATAAACTACATTGCACAGTGACTTGTATTTTTTTCCCAAATAAAACCACATTATATTTTATAACTTTTGCTGTAAAGTTAACACACGCAAACTTCTTGCAAGTGGCAGAGACTTCAAAACGAATTTTGTTTCCATTATATTTGAAAACATTATACTGCCGAGGCTTTTGACATAATGTTGTTATATCTTATATGTTATAATTATAATCAAATGCATGCATTTCATGCAAAATGTATTATTTATTTTTAATTTTATTCCATGCAAAATTACTGATTCTTGTTATTCCCTAAGTAACCTCACCGAAGTTCCTCTGACAGTCTGCGGATGAAATTTCTTCATCTGTTATCGGAACCCATACATTCTTAACATAGTGTCCATGAGTTTTGTTAAAACTAAGCAGAGAATGTTATAAAAGACTCGTGATAGCATACTGATAAGTGCGGTTTTTTTTAACACCTGCACATCTGGACTTCTATATTAACTTCATATTTGAAAAAGTTAAATAATCTTAACGTCTCTGCACTGTTAATAATGTCCTTAAATTCACGGAAATATTTACAGAAAAGTACTGTAATTTTACGGAAGTGGCTTCCATAATGTTTGTTTACGGAAATTTGTCCATATTGCCAGTTTACGGATATTTGACCGCAACTTTCTATAAATTCATGGAAATATGTTTCTACAATTTTAAAGCATATTTTATTGTGTTCCTGCAAAAAAAAGTGGTATTAATAATCACCATGGATCCTGGAGTTAATGTGCATGCACAATGGTGCTAAATGACAAGAAGACAAGACAAGCTAAGGTAATAGAAGTTAAGTGCTGCTTCCTAGGCAAGGACTCGTATCGCGCTTGGACAAAGGGCCGAACAGTCCAGTAAGTGACTGAAGTGTTCCGAATAGTGACCGCGTGTGCGTTTTGCTCCAACTTGGAGCAAAACCGGCATAAGGTGCATTTTAATAGCAATAGTCCCCCCTCCCACGGGTGCTGCTATTGGCCTACAGGGCCATTAGGAGGGGGGCGGGTCCTTGGCTGGGATTGGTTGTTTGGGTCTTTCGGTACGAATAGCACCTAAGAGCCACGAGGTCTGTGATTGGCTGAGGGCTTAAGCACCGCCCTAGAAGGGGTTGGGCAGGGGAGTGAGGGGGTGGGTAAGTGAGGGGAATGGACCATTTTGGTACAAGTTATGCCTACACACCATGAGGCGGAAGTGGATGTCTGCTCCCTCTCCTGCACCCTATGCTTGTACTAGCCTATCTCTACCTTTATGGGTATACCTCCTCCCTGTCATAACCCCCCTCTCCTTATGATATACCCCTGTCCTGTCTTAAAGAATACCCCTGTAGCCTCTCCTGTCCCCTCCCTTTACTTATAACATACCCTTCTAGCCTACCCCACTCAATGGCCACACACATCTTATATTCTCCTCGCTTCATCACAGCTGAAAAAATCGCACGTGTTCTTTGTGTTTCGCGTTGGGGGGGGGTATGTACCTTTAAAGTTATTTATTTCCATAGAATAAATTTCTTTTTCTCATAATGTAACTAATGAAGTTCCCTAAAATCAGGATGTCAAATACAAAAGTTGTCGCTTATAAAGTTGATATCACTCACTCGCTCGTAAATTGTCACTGTGGTACAATGGTTAGAGCTTCTGTCTGGCAATTATAAGGTCGTGGGTTTGAATCCCAGAAAATTCGAAAAATTTTCAGGTTACTAAGTAGTGCATCAGAATCTCGAGAAAGCATAGTTAATAAGAAAATGTAGTATTTCTGGAAAATGGAGTGCTGGTAGATTAAAGAAGTTAAATTTTGTTGCAGAAAATGGATTGTCCGTAATTTTACGGAGCGTGCCGTTATCAAGAAAAACTGAGTGTCCGTTACTTTACGAAGAGATCTGGATAATTTTTTGTCAGTACTTTTCCGTAATTTCACGGAAATTTTTTCTAACAGTGTGGTAGAATTCATTTTAAACATCTCTAAGTTAATAGCATAATGTATCATATGTAGGACGAGGACACGTTTGTTCAATTAACCTTGATCGACAGTAAGCAACTATTATGTTCAAGTATCAGTGTTTCGTTTACTTTTGTCTTTTCATACCAAGCTTGTTCGTAATTCCTTTTAAGTTTTATATTTGAGGAAGTTAAGTGAAGAAATTTTATCTGTTGTAATGCTTAGAGACATGAACTTTTCGCGAAAAGAAGTTTGCCTCACTTTGTGTCAGTGACTTGTGTGCACGTCTGCAGACTTGCTTCACGGTCAGAGATAGGATGTTTTGACATTCGTGTGTCGTGGGGTTTTACACGCAAATCACAGACATGTGGTGTTACAGTAACCTTATTGTGATTGGTACAGTCAAATGAGAAACGTCACAGTTCAAAGGCACGCTGCCAATATCTATGAAGCAGAACTGCAGACGTGCGCATAAGGCACTGGAACAAAGTGGGGCAAAATTCTTTTCGCGAAAAGTTCATGTCTCTAGTAATGCTCCTTCTAGTATTTACATAAACATCAACCAGCCAAAGTAATGTATTCTTTGAAAGGTTCTCATCTGATGGACGGTTTTCATATTTTCCGAAATACAGGTACTGTCGACAACAACCGCCTGCCAAAATTTTGTTCTCAACTCATAAGGTTTACTAAAAATATATTAAGTAATTTGGAACTTACATACACATTAAAATATCTGCTAATCGACTGTAACACTTGTAGATCTGTAGTTAGAAATTGAATTATCCATGGATTTTTTTTATATTTCAGAAACAATAGGAAACGTGTTCTGCTCCGAATGCGAACCTCTTGCAAACTCTGTATCAAATCTGATGAATTTTAAAATCACCTGACACCTGTTCTGTGACACTGTCTCAGAAAAAAAAAAAAAAAAGAAAGTCCTATTCAAAGAACCACAAACTAGCAAGTGGTAGCCCAATAGCACCACTTACACTACGATGGTACAATATATCAGTAAACGCTTCAAATTCCTCCAGACTTTCACACTAAGTGTCGTCTCAGATACATGTTACGCTTCTATTTGGCTGCGTTTATTTATATTAGAGTATTAGTAGAGACGATGGCGTATCGCGAAAATGTTTTGTGCCAACATACCCTTGAGAACGCTGTAGTTTCTTGCAACATGTATGATTCGGTGATATACATGTGACACAACGTAGCTGTCTGTCGACCAATAACGGGTGTCAAATATTACAGTAGTGGGATTCCTGTTGGCTCAGTCAAATAGGGTAACAGCTCCAAGTACAAGCGAAAGCCAGTAACCTTCTGATAAGCTGAACGTGCGTTGAAATCCAGCAAACAGTCAAGGTTTCCCGCGATAAATCGTCATATTTAAGTATTATTTTAACATTCATAAGTAGAGACATGAAAAATTCACGTTATTTTCTAACAGTTGACTAGACTCCAAGTGACTATAGGCCCGCTCGACGTCTCCCACCGGCCGATATTTTCGTGACTTGCCGCGGAGAATGCTTATAAGTAGATATACGTCAATTTCGCGGATTCATCAGGCAGCAGTCTAGACTTGTAAGTCCTATACACCCACTGGTCACAATCGATTATCTATTGGCTAATAACCGTACAACCTGGTAGCAAGCAATAGCACTTCGCGTTATTTCCATATTTACTACTGGCTTGCAGTAGTCAAACGCGTTTCGTTACAGCCGCCAGCAAGTCACAGATAAGACAATGAAGTATAGGCCTACATAATTGGCGTTCAACCTGACCTGGAATGTATCTGCGATATTTACGTACCTCTAATTATAATGTAAAGAGGCGAATATCTGTAAAGGCGTAACTCACGTAAATGACAACACATAAATTTCGTGGCCAATTGAATCGCAGATTATGATCGGTTATGTATAGGAAAGTGAAGTTTAGTCTGCTACCAAATGATAACGCAAACTTTGCATGTCTCTATTCATAAGATTAAATACGCTCGCAAAATTTTCGTCAGCATTTCACTTTGCGTTAGATGTTGATCCAGGTGTTTCACAAAAAATATTTTAAATGGTTAACCGACTTGCAGTCTTCTGGTGCTATCACGTAGGCGCGACAGAGTGACACGACAAAGCGATGCGACCCAAAATATTTCTCGTTATTGCGAACACTAGCATGGCTGCCCTGCAACTAATACTAGAAAAAATATTACATGTAAATAGTTCATTGACACTACTCGTTAACCTCTAGTATTCCAGCCACAGATGTTTTCAGTATGTTAGTTTTTGATTTCTTTCATTTGTAATATATTTTAAATACAAAATTTTAAAATAAAGGCACAATCGCACATTAATTTTAAAAGGCTCTGATTTACATATGTTAACTAACGGAAATCTCTCTTAAAATAAATAAACGCAATTTACTACCAACTCACCAGATTCGCCGAAACATTTAGGCGCAAAATTAAACTCCAACTCGAATAAAATTGCCATAACTTCTGTTCGGAATTCACACAGCATCAACCATTTATGTTGAGCACAGAAACCTTAATGGTGATTAGCGGACATCTGTTGTTTTTCATGTCGCGATATCAAGTCATTTCTGTCGCGCTTATGTGGTTCCAACGTTACTTGCAATTTACAACAGACCACTGCTTCCTATTAGCAACGGATGTTGTAGATTCACCATCTGGTTCTTTTAGTTGATACTTGTTGTCTTCCTTCGCTATAAAAAAATCCACCGAACGACATGTTTGAATTCCAACATGGAGTCAAGTGTTTTGCGTACATTTTCGCTCTTTATTATACTCATTACCCTTGTACTCTGTTGCCTGGAACAATGCCAACCACGACGTCTATCGCAAAAATCTAGTGTACAGAATTAAATAGTCTCCAAAGACTAAATATTGGTGGTGTGAAGCCCTACTTAAATGTTACAATATTTTCAAGAACGAAACTTCTTGGTAATTTATAATGGAAAATATGTGAACTGAATAGAACACTTTTAAGGGTAATGTTTAGTAGATAACATTGAAGTACTACACATACTATACACAGTATCGATAGAACAACATATGCTAGAAATCATGCAGTGATTTCCATAAAACAATTAACAAATGAGTGTCAACTTATTATAGAAAGCTACACGACAGAACATGGGATCACTAAATGTTGCGTAATTAGACAGCCCAACAATAAATGAAAATATGTTTCTACGTATGTGAAAGTAGAATATTAAAATGTTTCGCACATATAAATCACAGAAAATAAAACTCTTCAACTTTATTGTCATAGTGAATAAAATCGTCAGTATGAATTTTTATACTTAATCATGAATTTTCTGCCATTGGCAAAATCACAGCTGTTATTCAATGCAATGCAGTTCATTGACATCATCATCAATTTCGTATGAAGCATCATTTTGCAATTCGTATTCTTCGTCCTTACACTAACATTTTGAGTCTTCGCTCTTAGCCCGCAGTAAGACATGGTACAAACTAAACAAGTTTTCAAAAATATGTTGGAAACATACCTTTCATTCACTATGATGTAAAAATTTAAGGAAGAAACTTTCTTAAAACAGACCTTCTAAGCAACTCTACATTACTAATACATACAGTCACTAGATGTGTCGGAAAATCTCACGCTGTGTTCTCCACACCAGCACACAACTACTGTCATAATGCAGCTATAACACACCACCGAAAATAAAACGTGGAAACAAAAAACACGAATACCAACTTTCATTCCCTGTTATTAGATATGATGGTTTATCGCTGGAAAACTTGGCTATTTGCTGGGTTTCAACGTACGTTCAACTTATGAAAAGGTGCCAGGCTTTCGCTCTTGCGGAGAGCTGTTTCCCTATTTGACTGAGCCAATAAAAATCCCGCTTTGTAATATTTTATTCCTAATATTGATCTGAAGACAGCTGTGTTGTGTCAGAGATATGACGCCCAATCATGCACGTTGCAATGAACCAGTGTTTTCAAGGATATATTAGCACAAAAAAGTTTCGCCAAACACCAATTTCTCTACCCATTATTAATATATTTCACATTTTCAACTGCACAAATTATACGGTTTATTCTACAGTTTACACACGTATAAATATATAATACTCGTTATTCCATATTTCTGAACGAAATATACGTCATATGAGCACGCGTCTGTCTGTCAGTATGTATATCGGTCTATATGTCCCCCACTAACAGCTATCGAACCCGGAAACTGACGTGTATCATACGACGCACATATTTTAATTTTTTAAACGGACTAGATTTTTGCGTGTTTCATTTATTCCGTGTACATAGTTTCCAAATGACGGCCTTTCAAAAATTTTTCGATCAGACTAGATATCTAAAGAAAAACATTTAATAATTGTGTCCACCTTGGTACACACGAAGAAAATAGTAAGGGGACATTACTTTTATGTACTTAGTTCAAGTTCTATGTATTTCAGTGTAATATGACATATCTAAAAAATCGTACTTCAGAATTTCACCAAATTGTGTGTTCATTTTTTCAAAACGGTGGCTTTATTTAAATTTTTATTA
Source organism: Medauroidea extradentata (assembly GCA_003012365.1). Classification (NCBI taxonomy): domain Eukaryota; kingdom Metazoa; phylum Arthropoda; class Insecta; order Phasmatodea; family Phasmatidae; genus Medauroidea; species Medauroidea extradentata. The sequence goes on from PNEQ01122304.1 coordinate 20,590, forward strand.
CAATATGAGATATATAGATAGATCGAATACAACTTAAAAAAAAACACATTTTGTGGATAAGATCGTATAGAGATTTAGCATTTCTTTTGGTGCAAATAACTGTGTCTGGTTTTTAAATTATGAGATTCCAAACAAATAAACATGAAGGATCGCAAGAAATAAACGTAAATGTTATCTGTAACCTCATAGGAATATTTTAGCCACGATATATGTGTTTTTAGCGTTATATTTTTATAATCTATAACATAACCAAGTACCTACTTGTACTTGTGTCTAGATACTAACACAATGTACCCGCTTTGAATATTGCTTCTTCATCAAAATGCTGCCGGTCATCACAATAACAATAACAATTGTTATATATGTGAATATACATACATATACTCATACACACACGAATTTACAAGAGGAAAAGAAAATATATAAGAAGACTATTGGGATTACCTTAAAACTATGGTGCATTATATGCTCATATCAATCAAAATGTACCTCCGAGACAAAACGTTCGTATGACAGGTTATCACTTGATGAAAATCGAAACAAGAAGTTCCCGCAAAATAATTGAGCCTACTCCACTCAGTGATATAAATTAATCCAATAAATTACGATCAGTCCCCTTCATCTGTAAATATAACGTAATATATTTGTTATGCATGTAATGCTACGTACTAGCAGGTAGAATCTACATCAATAACGACTGCCTAAATCAAAGTTTGGGTGACAAAAGCTTAAAATATTATATTTTATTACAATCAGACTAGTAGTTTTCAGAATAAATTAAAATGTCCTTACTTAATCGTTTTAAAAATGCAGGTCTACAAAAAACCTAGCTAAAATTAAATATGACAGGATGAAATACAGACAATCGAAATTCGTTTTGAATTGTCAAAATGGTTCCTAAGATATGAAACAGCACGAAAAAATTAAGATTAATCATGTGTTTAGTAAAATGTTTATCTTGCAAGTTTGGAGTGCTTAGACTATAGCACAAGGTTGACTGTCACGCCAGTGTGGACCAGGCAGTGTTTTAATGTAGTGACATCAATGATATTGCAGGTGGCTGGTTGGGGTATCACTGAGAAGGGCGTGCCCAGTACAGTGCTTGTCACAACCAAGCTACCCTTCATTGACTTCTACAAGTGCTGGAACACTGTGCCTGAGAGCTTCCAGTCATACGTCACCACAGACAAGTTCTGCGCTGGATATACTAACGGTAACTACAACTTACATAATACATGCACATACACATGGTTCATGCATGATGCCTTAGTATTTTCTGCCACAATTTACGTACCCATTATTTATACCACTTTTAATAATTCAACATATTCCAAGGAGTTATATAACCCAGGCAGTTGAAGCAAAAATGAAGACCTGTAAAAAATATTGTAAATCTGAAATTTGGTGTGAGCGTTCTATCAAGTGAACTAAACAACGTACTAGGAGTCCCAAGACACTCCAATGCCGGCATCATGGGTTTTTCTTGCATAAAAAGTTATAAGTAACATGTTATATTCACATTTTAAACATACATTTAATTAACCTTAAAAAAATTGCAAATCTGATAATTGGTACACAAGCACTTTCTAATGTACAGAACAACATATTTAAAGTCACAAGTCCTCCTAAGTCGGCTTCATTGTTTAAAAGTTCATAAGTAACATGTAATGTTCACATCTAAAACATAAATTTTAATGGACATACGTAATTATTTATCATACAAATACTAAAGTGACGTAAACACGTGGATTGAAGAAAATGCATAACTTGTACAAACAATATTTTCACGCCATGTATTTCAAATGACAAAACGGTTGATGTTAAATCGTAGCACATTGCACATCGCAAACATGTAAAACTGCGGATCACATGTAACATTGACAATGATGAAAACGAGGGGTTTATCGTAAACGTTTTCGTAGGTTTATCCTTTGCAGCAGTTATATTGTATCTGGATCATCTGGAGTATCTACATCAACTTCAGTGTTTGGTATATTGTATCAACTTCTGCTCCTGCAGTGGGCACACATTATGGAGCAACTTAGGCCAGCAGTACGGCACGAGCAGCGTATGCTACAATCTACTTTACAAGCGCAGGAAATAAGTTGTAACAGGTCGTTTGGTGCGGGAGGCAAATCAGATGCAACTGGTAAAAGTGATTGAACTGACACCATCCATCCCCAATCGGTTGGACAAAGTGGGTTATCGAGCTATTCTTGAACCTGAAGAATAAAATCAAACATCTAGTTAGAGTACTGTTATAAATTAAGGTAAAGAATGTCCATATAATTTCACTACAACAGTTGTTACTTAACTGTAGACATGTTCTGAAGCTGTGCTGCTGGCTAGCTGCACTGGTAGGTGGAAAGCCTGCAAGTTCAAATGAGGCAGTGGCTGGCTGCCTCGCAAGAGAACGAGCAAACATACACCACGGAGTTCGTACAAGCTCGTGAAGTTTTCATTGGTGTACAGTTGGATAAGAACTGTTCACCAGCAGTTGTGATTTGGCCTTTGTCTGCTGAAGGATTGCTGAAAACTTCTGCAATGGTTTGAACATTCCGTTTGTCAAGCAGCTTCCTTGCTTTCTTTTTTCCTCGCCGAAAACAGCAGAGGTTTTGTCACAACCTGTGACTGCATGGATAAAGATCAGTCTTCAAACCTGTATTTCTCTGAATATCACCTACCTTGTTTATCTTTGATACTGGATTAAATACATTTACATTTAAACCTTCTTGTGCCTGAGCTAGAAGCGTTATGAGAATATCCGTGTCAGTAACCACAACTGTGACCTCCCGACCTGCAGTTGCTTCCTCTATTGTTGTTCGGACAATCAATGTATCAGCGTCTGCTACTGCCTGCTGTACATTTAGTCCTGCACTCTGGAATACCAATGAGAGCATGTTGATGAGCCTTGTCTTGTTGTTCCCATTGGAAATAAAGTCTGATTGTGAAACTGTTATAATGGTGTTTGAGGTAAGGGCAATGTTAGCAGATTACTTACGTACTGCACGTCGTTTTTGCTCCTCTTTTTTTTTTTAGACAGAATTTCGTTGTAGCCATCGAAAACAACAATAGTTGATGTTGAGTAGTTCCGTTTTACATGTTGAACATATGATTCGATTAGTGTTCCAAGTGCAAGAAAAAATTAATAATGAAGCCGACTTAGTAGGACTTGGGACTTTTAGTATGTTGTCCTGTACACTAAAAAGTGCTTGTGTACGAATTTTCAGGTTTACAATGTTTTTTTTAAGGTTATTCAAATTTATGTTTAAAATGTGACTGTATCGTGCTACTTATGATCTTTTTGCCAGAAAAAAAACATCGAAGCCGGCTTAGGAAGACTTTGGACTTTTAGTATGTTGTTCTGTATACTAAAAAGTGCTTGTGTGCAAATTGTCAGATTTACAATGTTTTTTTATGTCTAAGCCTAAAATACCTGGGCTATTAGTAGTGTATTCGTTGTTTCTGCTGTATTTGCGTTTGTCATCTGTTTGGCTGTCCATAGTGAATGTTCACTTACTCATCGCATAATCATGAAAACCGTGAAGCAGTAACAATATGTAAGGTTTTCGCGGTATAATATGCACTTCTGCTTGGTAGTTTATTTATTTTCATTAATGTCTATCGTTCTGACTTTTGTCAATGTAAATAATTTACAGGTGACAAGAGTGACTTAATTCGTTACATTTTTTAAGTTGTGATAGGCGTTGAACGATTTTTCTTTGGTATGATATTTCTGACAGACATATTTCAACTCCTGTATTTCTAGGAGTGATTTGGAAAGCAATTATTTTTAATTTGAATCAATGTATAAAATTTTTTGTGATTACATTGCACGTATCATCACTTTTACCAACTCTTCTACATATTTCACATACTCACCCTAACAAGTGACAATATTACCTAAAGCTACTGTTGATCATAACACAGCCTACATCACCAGAAAAAAATTGGTTTGTATAATACTGTCAATTATGTGGCGCATAGTACTATCTCGCATAGCTTTCCATAAATTTCACAAAGTGAATACAAGAGAGCGTTATTGTGCGGACATAGCAAGCATTGTGCATGTGTAGGCTATGTAAGACGTGATGTGGTTGTGTGCAGGCACCAGCGTATGTCCAGGAGACAGCGGTAGTGGATTGGCATTCGAGCAGAGCAAACTGTGGTACCTGCGAGGTATAGTGAGTGTCGGTGTCAGTCCAGAAGAAGGCTCCAAGTGCTACACTGACCAGTACACTGCCTTCACCACTGTCTCCAAGTTCCTGCCTTTCATCAAGGAAAACTACCCTTAGTCGACGATAATATTTAACACTCCAATCCATCGTGTCATCATACTGATTCTGTGCATGCGTCCGACGCGATGCCACAAAGAGGCCAGAAAGAAATTTTTTAACACTGCCCTGCTTACCAGATGCAATAAATTATTCCCTTTTTGAGTTTGAACCTTACTATTCGACATATGAATATACAACATAGTTAAAAACGTTTTTGGTTGCCCAGAATCTGAAGAAACAGCAAATTTGTAGCTCACAATATGACACGTCTGAGCAAAACGTTCTTACAATAAGTGCTGGTATAATGAGAATTAATCAAGTTTGACTTTCACCTCCTCCATCTACTACAATATTTATCTGCAGGACTAACATGTACCATATTTTAATAACATACCTAGCGTACATGAACTAATAAACATAAATGCCAGAGGAAGGAATTAGAGTGTGAAAGGGGCAGATTTCATCAAGGAACTAATTGTCAAACATCCATAGTTGACTCAGAATGTTAGTAGGTATGACAGGAGCGAGTATACAACCGCAATAAAACAATGATTTGAGGTACTGTGCCAGGTACTACCTAACTGCAGCATTGACATTTATTCGTTCATCAGCGTACACTAAAACCATATCCGTCAAATCATAAAAATTATATGCTGGCATACTGACCGTCCACTACGGCGTACTCTCACCTGCGCTACCCTCACTGTTGCCTTTAACCGCTATGAACGTTATACAGTTTGTTCCTTTGATCCTCGATGCGGCATTTGTTTTTATGCATCCACTCCTGTTCTCATTATCATTTTTTTTTCGAGTACACCAAGTGTAGTGATAAAAACTTGGGTTTTCGATGTACTTTGAATTACACTTGTTAACTCCATGTAACTATTTCTCGGTTTTTATTCTGTCTAGTCATTACAGGCCTGTCTGAAAAGCGTTGCAGTTATGTCTTCAGTATTCTATGTGTGACTATATATATATATATATATGTATATGTATATATATGCATATATGTGTGTATATATATGTATGTATACACGTATATATATATATATATATATATATATATATATATATATATATATATATATATAT
>PNEQ01122305.1:9254-26062 GCA_003012365.1 Medauroidea extradentata
CCTCAGTTTCACCACGCGTTGTTTGTCGTTTCGTCTCCGCATTCCAACGCCCATTTTCTTAACAAGAGCGCGTTCAAACAAGAACATGCCGTAGCCTGCTCGCAGGCATTACATGTATGATTAATATTCGTATAGCGAGCTTTTAATTTTCTTAAAGAAGGACACTCGTACATTGTTTGCAAGTCGCAAATTTTTACGTATCATTGCAATGGATTGAGAGCCAGCGTTCTTGCTCTACTCCGGCTACAAACACAACTCTGTCAATTTCAACACTGGATAGTTCACTGACTATGCTTCCAATTTTTTTCATATTCTATATCACCATCTAGCCATTCCATCCCGTGGTAATGTTTTGTCAACCAGCGATTAGTAATTTTACTTTTTTTATCTAGTAGTTGCCACGAAAACGGTGGTAGGAATTTACACGTCACAGTAGTACCGTCTGTGTAGGCTATACTAAGTTCTTTAATTACGAATCCAATTTGAGACTGGAAGCCTTGAACATTGACGAACATGTCGAAGACTTATTGACAACTAACTGCTTGTTCATACTTATGTCAATATTTTAACAACTCTATCCCTGACGTTATACATGGCTAAACGGTCATGAATAATCATTGCATAAACATTCATATTGGCGGGTAAATTTTCGTCCGTTGTCATTTCTATGCGCAGACCGATAACACCCGATTTCAACTGATCGTCCTGTCTACTGACATCAAACACTAGCAATGGAGCATCGCGAGCATATTCACTGGGTTCGAGTGTTGGCGAAGGCGCCAGACCATAAAAACTCTTTTGAAAATCTGAAAACATCTGGTATACGAGCATGAACGAACCATTGGTAAAATCGAAATTCAAGTCTCTGTACGGGACACATTCAGAGTTTACAAATATTTTAACGTTTTTAATTTTTACGTGATCGAATTTCGAGCGATCGGCCTGTTTTTTTGTCTGAAAAGCTAGAATAATGTAGCGTGGTTTCTCGGCGACAAAACTGCTTTTAACATTCCAATTCACATTCGTAGACTGTGGAACATTGGGACACGACTCTAAAGACCATGTCCTAAAAGCTACGTCTACGTTTCTACCGTTCTCTGCGCATTTTAAAAACTTGACACGTTCTGAAATCTTTGCTTGAACATGCGGCAGTAACCATTCTATGCTATGTAAAGACAAAGATACTAATTGCGGGTTGGCGGCAGTATCCAAGATGGCGTTTGTTTGTGTGTTCGCTAAATGTATGACCAGTTCTTGCTTCGAATTAATTATTATATGCCTGTAATCTTCAGCAAACCCGAGAAGCATTGCTAAAGGCACACAAATTTCAAATTTGCCGCCATCGTAAACAGGAAGCGTGTAGTTATCTTCAATACTCCAGCCGGACATTTTAGCTACGGGAACTTGATTTCGCGTTAAAGAGAGATAATTTTTAATAATGGCTGTGATGCCGAGGTCTCGGGTCGAATCCAGTTCGACTCCATTCAATTCATATGAAATACGCTGAATTAAGTGTAGTATACCATTTTTAATTATTTTTGCAGTTTGAGGCGCCCCACCATTTGCTTTGGTTATTGCGCCGCAAAATTTAAGATACGAATTGCCGGGGGCTGTATAAATATCTGAATTTTGAATAGGGATTCTAACTTCTGACGACAGAGGATAGGGCCCCGGCAAATATGAAACGTAGGAATGAAATTCAGTTTTAGTAATTGTATCTTCATAATTTACCGCCTGCTCTACATTAAGTATTTCCACGTCCATTTTTTTCTCACGGAAAATCCTAGTCTTTTCAGATAACGTACCTTTTGACGTGTTAACGCGCCGCCTGCACGTAATGAACTGAACTGCGATTTCTTAGCCCGACATGGTTTTATATCATTCTTAAAATTCAACCCCATCTTTCTTCAAATGTAATCGCTGTGTAATTACTTCGTCGCGAAAATTAATAAGCCGATCTTCCTGATCTACGACGCAAACGGTAATTTCTTGCACGTTCTTTGCAGTGACCGGAGCATAAATTAGTGTTTTAGGTACTTCTACCAACTTATATCCTGGAGGTACGTTTGGCGAAAATTTATGCAGTGTCTGACTAGGTTTGCCGTTAAGATAGGACTCGCAAACCAAATTACATGTTATTTGTATTACGTTTATTGGTAATATAGAAACAGGGAGTGTGGATTCGTGCAGTTTGCCCGCCTCATAAATTTTGTTTTCGTAACCAAGCAGCGTGGCTAGCGTATCTTGTTTTCGGAAATCAATGTCCGCACTGCAAATCATTTCACATCTTAAAGTATTGGGATTTCCACGTAGTATAAGAGAGACGTCGGGCAGCAAGGCAGTTGAGAAACGCAGCTATGTCATCGATTTCGTAAGCGCCCTCTGGTAAAGTTATTTCTTCCGGCTGTGCCACGTCAGAGACTAACACATAATGGAATGTCGCATTCCTACGATCCACGTTCGGGACGGAATTGTACGTTTGGAAATCCGTCAGCGCTACTGACCACGCCCCGTCTGGCTTCAGCGGAGGAAAATGCTCCGAGCGCAGCTCAGAACTATTACTCGACAGAATCAAAGTTATCGACATTTCTGATGTCTTGCAATTAATTACACACACTTTTATATCAACTTGAAAGAAATCTCAGGCATAGGTGACAACAATTGTATTCGCTGGGCTGCTGTTCCGACAAGTAGTTGTAAGTTAATGTAGTGCCATGTATGTAATGTTTAAATTCCGGAAATGGACGCAAATTACCAAAACTATCGTAAAACTGAACATTGTTTCCTGACTTTTTATACGCTACCCAGTGCGTTCCATTTCCGCTGCTTTTATCTAGATTTATTATAGCGCTCTCATTACGCCACGGTTTACTAGGCAGAGAATCACGCATGTAAACGTCTCTAAAATTTGGAATTCTTAATTTGCGCGAGAATATTTTTATGTCGATGTTTGTAAGCGGACGTTTAGGCAGAGTTTTTAAGATTTCCTCTTTCGTCACCTGCTTTTTTTTTTTTAACCGCTTAGTGCCTCTTCCTACTGCATACGACTTCGAATACAGCCTGCGTCCATTTATTTTCACCTCGTTTTTGGCAGCGCCAACAGCCCTGGCAACACTACTAAATCCTCCGATAAGGCTACCTAGAGCGCCCAAGGCGGCAATACCAGCGGCAAGAAACCGCCGCGCTTTTTCCCGCCCTTCTTGCGGCGCGGTTTTCTCGCAGTCTTCCTACCAAAATGTATGCACATCCCTCGTTTTACTTTCGATTTAATAATTTTTGAAACGCCCCAAGCCGCAAGTCGTTCACCAAACTTTGAGTTGGACGATTTATCAATCTCTTTCACTCTCTCTGCTAATTCTGCATCTGCAGTGTGTCTGTCCACTAAGTTATTACTAGTTGCGTATATTATATTGTGTTCCCTGCAAGCAGAGTCTAGCGTATTTATACCTTTATCGCCTCGTGCTAATCTTTTAGCTAGCTTCGTACCAGGTCCACAAAATTTATAGCCAGGTATGTGCGCTTCGAAGGGCAGGTTATTAATAATCGTATTCAATAATCCCCGGCCAGATTTTTTTTCGCGATCCTAACTCTTCGCGGCATTACTACGCACTGACACCCATAAAAAATGGTCGCACTTTATATACGTTTGCATTCTGCCTCTATATAAGTACTGTCACTTTGCAGATTAGTCTTTATTGTCACATGGAGATCACCAAGCAAGAAGTTTCGCTTCCGGTACGCATTACGCCCGAGGACGAAACTGCGTCTCGGGAATCGCGACATGGCGTTCTATTACCCAGTACTATTAGAGCACTTTTTTGCGGGAATTCCGTCTGCGGTAAAACGTGCGTCTTGCTAAGTTTACTAGAGGAACCAAACGTGGTTCGATACGAGAATGTTTATCTATACTCGAAATCTCTACAGCAGCCAAAATACAAACGACTGGAGCAAATTTTACGAGAAGTAGACGGACTTGGTTTCTATATGTTTAGTGAAAATGAAATCGTCCCACCAGAAGAAGCAAAGGCTAATTAAATTTTAATTTTTGATGATGTAGCATGCGAGAAACAATCAACTATGCAGAAATACTATTCGATGGGTCGGCATGTCATGGTAGATCTGTTTTATCTCTGTCAGACTTATTCGCGAATGCCGAAACAATTGTTAAGAGACAATGGAAACCTATTAGTATTGTTTCGAATGGACGACACAAATGTACGACATGTTTATTCAGATCATGTAAATAAAGATATGACGTTTGATAAGTTTAAAGACGTGCGTGCTGTATGCTGGAAGGACCCGCACGGTTTTTCAGTAATAAGTAAAGAATGTTCCTTACTTAAATGTAGGTTTTGGCGTGGTTTCGATCAGTTTATAAGCATACACCAGTAAGAAATGAGCTTCGCTATTTCGAAATTTGGCAATAATGGCACGAAGAGAGGCGTTGAAAATTGCATCACTCAAATTGACGATGGCCAGTGCAGTATTGGCGGGAAACGATTAAAACATGTAGGTGAGCCAAAACAAGTAGGCGATGCAGTCAATAAGGCTTATGTTCAGTCTGCAAATTCAGAAACCTTAAAAGTGTTAGCAGCTGCGTTAGAATGTTTCCTTGCTAGTGTTATTAGTAATACAAAAGAAGTGCCAGTAAACACGTCAAATTTAGTGGACAAAAACTAGACATTTTAGAGAAGCGGCTGACTGAAAAACGTAAGGTATCGATAACATCTCCACTGGCTAAACTAGATGTCGCTGTTACAAAAAATACGGCTACAATAACTTCTATTCAGCGTCTGTCAGTTCCTAACAAGCCTGCAGTTACTCAACCTGTGGCCCGCAAACTTCCTCCGGCCAAACCTATGCCTGCGAAAAAAAAATGTATAAAAGTCTTAAATGTTTTGTAAAAATTTTTACTTTCACACACTGTGCACCATGAACACCTTTACACTGTCGAAATTCGGGCACGGAAGCAAGGTGGACGTTAGCAAAATTATTGACGAATTTGAAGTAATGTTAGACTCAAAGCCTGCGCAAATAGAGAAACGTATTACAGCCAAAATTATAGCTGCACTTGCAGAGGCAATGTACAATGATCAAACGTGGAAACACTGTTTGCACATTCAAGACGCGCTGGATAAACGTTGCAAGCACATTACAGACGAAATTCGTGATAATGACAGCTTGGTCGATTCACGCCCAGATCAATTTAAGCCCATCAGTACTGACGCGATAGCTAATATTGAACTATACGATTATATAAACCGTTAAATATAGCTTTTTTAACGTAGTATAATGTCTGTCGCCGCTGAGGAATTACGTCGCGTGGTAGAAAACATTCGAGCTAAATATTTGTTGGCAAAACGTATGCGCATAGAACGTGACGCAATGTTGGAGGAAACATTCAAACCAATTGTGTCAAAATTAGACAGTTTGAAGCAGCAACCATCGCATGAACCGTCTGTCATTAAGGAAGAAGTGGGCTTCGAACCTGCGGTCAAGAAGAAGAGAAGACAGGCTGAAGATGATTATGCCCTTGGCAGAGTGGAAGCAACAGAAGCTAACTGCTCGTAAACGCAGCACGAGTGCAGAACATTATTTAAAGTCATATACTCCCGCACTAGCTGGCAGAACCTACGGCGTGTATAAACAAAATAAGAAATGGTATTTGGGAAATAAACAAATTGTTTTCCTTCCCAATGGCAGCTTACAAGTTGGCAGTGTTACAATACGTCCGGCAGTGGGACTATACGAATTGCTTTTCAAATCTAACTCAGGCGACTATACACAGGCTGCGCTGCGACAGTATAAAATACTTTTGACTGTTACCAGTGCTCATTTGAAAGATAACGATCCTTATAGTTATGTTTATAAAGACGAGTCGCATTCAAAATTAGCAATAGTAAAATTGACGATAACGGGCGATTCGATTATGTGTACTGGAATGATGTGAATGAGCTAGTGGATCGTTTGAAATTACTAATAGGTTCTCAGAGGGCAGGCAACAACTCTCACAAGAACGAAATTACTAGCATTATCGAAGAATTACGTGAAAGCAGCCATATTGTATAATGTCTCGTGCTGAAATTGCAGCTGAATTACACAGGCCTGCTCACAGAAATTATCCCAGACGCAGAGTATTAGTTTTTGGCTTGAACGACCTTTTTCAAGCCGACTTGGTTGAAATGCGTCAGTATGCACGATACAATAAAGGTTTTAATTATATGCTAACTGTAATTAATTGTTATAGTAAGTTTGCCTGGGCCGTGCCTTTAAAAAAACAAAACAGGCAAACCAGTCACTCGAGCCATGGCCACTGTTCTACATGGTCAAAAGGCCCCGAATCTCTTACAAACTGACCAAGGAACGGAATTTTTTAATCCTGAATTCCGCGCGCTAATGAAAAAGAATAAGATTAATCACTATACGACAAGTACTGGCATGAAGAGCGTAATCGTGGAAAGGTTTAATAAATCATTGAAGAATCGTATGTTTCAAAGATTCTTGGCACAGGGTAATTATAAATGGTTAGATATTTTACCTACGCTAATACACGAATACAATCATTCGTTTCACAGAACTATTAAAATGCGACCTGTTGACGTAAAAGACGATTCGTTACTACACTCTGTGTATAAAATTGAAAAGAAAATTGACACCTGTAAATTAAAAGCACGCATTGGCGATAAAGTATGTATTTCGAGACATAAAGGCGTATTTACACGTGGTTTTAATCCATCATGGAGCAACGAATTATACAAAGTTTTAAAAATTCGCCACTATGAACCCAGGACTTATTACCTAGAAGATATGAAAGGTAATTTAATTAAGGGTGCATTCTATTCTCACGAGATACAGCCCACAAAGTACCTGGACGTATTTATAGTACAGAAGATTTTAAAACGAAGAGGAAACAAGCTGTTTGAAATTGGATGGGTCATGGGCCTGAATTCAACAGCTGGATATCAAAGTCATCTATTATAAAAGAGTAGTAAATTTTGTACTACCAGGAGATTGCAAGAAAATGTACGAACGTTATGTGTAATGCATGGCTTTGTAATTGTGCAGTATGCATCAATAATTTTTTTTTTCAAACACATAACTGTTTTTTTCAAGTTCTGCTAATATTCATTATAAGTTCAAGTACAGTGAGACTGGTTGCTGCAGTGGACGAATACATTTAGCTGCTCTAAGGCGTCAGAGAATGTCTGGAGCTAACGGGGATGTACTATTTCAGAATGGACGACACTGACATGCCAGTTCGGTGACCGGCGGAGCAGATAAACAGGCCACCCGCCCGTCCGTTGTAACTGTTTCTTGCGGAAAGGTATTTCACCCTCTCCCCACTGCTCGCTACTTCCATCAGCCTGCGGTCGAGCAATATCCCTTCTCTGTGATTACGAAAGTAGCAGGTTCTCGAAACTTACATAATTTTCAATACAAATTTACAAAACTACTTAGCATATGTATGCCACATAGTTCACTAAGTTTTTAAAACTTTTATTTAAAGGCATAACTTTTATTTTTAAAATTCTTGTCATAGGTATGCTTACGAAGTTTTTACAGTTTAATTTATACTCGTAACTGTTATTTAAAAATTAATTGACATAGCTATGTCTCAACACAACCAATGACTCTAAATGAAAAAAAAAATTAGTCATATCCGTGCAGAGTAGTTCAAGAAAAAATATTTTTAACTTAAATTTAAATCCATAACTTTTATTTAAAAACCAGTTGCCATAGCTATGTCTTAAGCACAACCAATGACTATAAATGAAATAAAAGACGTATCCATGCAAGTAGTACAAGAAAAAATATTTTAACTTTAATTTAAACCCATAAATTTATTTAAAAACTTGTTGGCATAGGTATGTCTTTAGAACAACCAATGACCATAAGCGAAATAAATTAGACGTACCCATGCCAAGAAGTCAAGATAAAATATTTAAACCCATAACTTTTATTTAAAAACTAGTTGGCATAGGTATGTCTTTAGCACAACTAATGACTATAAACGAAAAAAAAATATTAGACATATCCATGTCAAGTAGATTAATTTTAATATTTTAACTTTAATTTAAACCCATAATTTTTTTTAAAAGCTAGTTGGCATAGGTATGTCTATGCAGTATTTAAAAAAAAACACTAATTCTTCATATACTACTTATAAACTTCGACATTTCATGTCTGCACTCGGACCGTAGTTGACTAGAGCCCATGACTACTAACTCAAATATAGATGGTTCGGGTCCCACACCCGGAAAAGGATATTTAGTTAATCTTGAACTGTAAAAATTCATAACGTTCAATTCCCCACATACAGACACTTAGAACTTGACCCTTACCTGCTGCGATACTAGCACACTCTACCCTCCAACGTCAGAAGTAAACATTGGAACAAACATGGCTGCGCCCAGCACACGACAGCAGCGCCGCCTAGCAGACAATGGAGAAAACAAACATGGCGACACTAGCGCCGCCTTGCAGACGATGAAGAAAACAAACATGGCGACTGCAGCGCTGCCTAGCAACCAACGTTGGAATCATGACATCACTAGCAGAAGACGAAAATATGTGATGTCACAAGCAGACGACGTGAACAAACATGGCGGCTGTGTAGCAGCCGACGAGCGGGAAAAACAAATGAGAGTCGAAAAACAAATTTGAAAATCAAAAGTCAAATTTGGAAAATCCAAAAACAACATGGCGGACACGACGTCAGCAAACATGGCGGACTGTGACGTCAAACAAGACGGCGGACAGTGACGTCATCCAAGATGGCGGAAAGTGACATCATCCAAGATGGCGGACAGTGACGTCACGGCAGCCATGTTGATTGCATCATCAGCGACACCACAGCACCACAGCCAGCAGCCGTTGTCCTGGAACCTACATTATCTTACTATATATATATATATATATATATATATATATATATATATATATATATATATAGAGAGAGAGAGAGAGAGAGAGAGAGAGAGAGGAAGCCGGGGCAGAATAAGATAGCGGGGCAGGACGGGATAACCTTGATTTGTCGTCTGCAGAGATCTGTAACCTAGTAGAATGATATGCAAGTACAAGAAAGAAGCGGCGTGTGGCCGTTGCAGCAATTTCGTTGTAGTTTTCAACATATTCATTAGTGGTGTGGTGTTTTGAAAGTTTTTAAGCAATTTGTTGTAATTTTTAATGATATTACGTCAGAGGTAAACCAAAATTAAACAGAATATAACTATTTACACCTAATATTTGCGTAAAGCACGTGTTTCAGGGATTTCTGTAGTGTAGAGGTTTGTTTAACCTGGCAATGTGTCAAAGCTGAAAAAAAAATATCTAACTTAAACACGACACTTGGGGCAGAATGGGATGGGGCAGAACGGGATAGTGTCCCATTCTGCCCCTTAAAAATGTTAGGGTATTTAATTATGTTTATCAGTAACAGATGGTGCGAAATTACGAAAGAAAACAGACAGACGAAATTAGGATATACAAACGATGGAATTTGCCGTGGAAGCTGTCATTTCCGGGGAAAAGGGATATTTGAAGGAATCGCAACAGTTCAATGTACCGAAAACAGCTTTCGAAAGAAATGTTGCCAAAAAGAAAAATAGTGTTAGTTATAAAATAGATAAATCTGAAGGAAAATATGTATTCACCCGAGAACAGGAGATTAATTTAGTAGACTATTTCAAATCTATGGAAAGTAGACTGTTTGGTTTAACAATGAAATACCTACGCTCGTTAGCATTTCAGTTAGCCGAGAGAAACGGTCCGAGCTACAGATTCAATAACAGTACAGGTTTGGCTAGACCTATGTCATCATTTCAAACTGCCTCCCCTGAGGCTTTCATACCGCTTCCTGTAGTTAAACAAGGTGTGAAGAGGAAAAATATGAAGAAAGGAAAAACTGCTGTATTGACAGAATCGCCCTACAAAAGATAACTGGGAAATGCTATGAACAAAAAAGAAGGAAAAACTGAAAGCAAAAGAAGGAATAAAACAGCTAAAGGAGCAGAAACAAAGGGCCAAAGAAGATGCCAAAAGAATGAAATAGTTCTCCACACAAACCAGAAAAAAATAATTACGAAAACTAATGCTAAAAGTAAGACGCTGAAGAAAGCCGTTCAGGAAGACCGCTACGTAATGACTAGGGACATGAAAAAATTCGCGTTTTGTTTTAGGTACAGGTTAGAATTCCAACTATAGGTTAGGGACACGTCCTTAATAGGCTCTTGACTCATTTGACACCTCCTGGAGAGACCTGAGCCAATTTTGAAGAAGAAACTAATTGCAGTCCCAATCATGTGGTATCACTATGCCAGAGAGCAGCCAATGAACAGATCCTGTCTGTTAGAGTATTGTTTCAATTTTGTTATATTACTAATATGTTTTACACATTATTTAAGTATTGGGTGGCTTCAGTCAGAGGTGGGCACTTTATACCGAAACTAGTTATGTGGTTAAGTTAAGGTGAATGTTACGGTTAAATTAAATATGTTAATATAATTATGGTGGCTTTACTCTACATAGTTTAGTTACAAAATATTACACGGTTGTACAGCATAATTCAGATAGGAGGGGAGCGGCTGTTTAAATATTTACGTTGTTCTACTCTATGATGACCCTTTGGATACCTTAGACCTCACCGTTAGCATGATGCCGGAGGCTGATGATGACTGTGTCGGCTATCAACGGACGGCGGCATGTCGTGGGTCTCGACCCAGGACCATCCTGGCGAGGTGGTGACGGCTGGAAGGTTTGAAGGAGACAGACCTCGATTTCCCCGATACATAGCGTTATATTGCTACACTTCAGTGCAGGTGGGGAGAATCTCTGAGGCCCTTGTCTTGCAACTATTGACCTGATTGCACTGTCGTTGCTAGCCCGTCCTCCAGGCGAGGCTCTTGGTAATCATAACAGTATACAGGTATTCTTGAAGGCTAGCCTACAGGTTATAGAACACGCGAATTTTCCCAGTCCCTAGTAATGACGGAAGACAATTCAGACTGTCATTACTGTGGCGAGTGTTACTCCACCTCTAATAAAGGGAGAGTTTCCTGTCATCTATGTAAACAGTGGGCGCATAACTCGTGTGGAGAAATGGACAGCGAAGATGAGGATGCATTAATTTATGGATTTTGTAAGTATGCAACATTACAATACCTTTTTTATCAGTTTCAGTGCAAAATATGTGTTAAACTTTTGCCTTAATTCTCTATCCCATTCTGCCCCATGCATGGGTACAAAGTGGAAAATGACACAATGTTACTGTGCCAAACAATTAATTGGTTTTTTATTTTTGTATCTTTTAATATTGCAAGTTATCCCTCACATTGTAAACGTTATATTGATACTAAGTTCGACTTTTCAGTGTTCTTTATTAATGGTCTATATTATTTAATTTAAAACTTTGTATCCCATTCTGCCCCGACTTCCCCTATATATATATATATATATATATATATATATATATATATATATATATATATATATGTGTGTGTGTGTGTGTGTGTGTGTGTGTGTGTGTGTGTGTGTAGAACCCATATAAATATTCAGTTTATATTTGATTTGTTATGACTAGTGACTAGGTAAGTGACCGTAAAAACATTTTAAGATTTTTCGAAATTCGAACTCTCGGTACTGTACAAGGGTGATAAGGGAATTTGAATGAATGATCTATTTTGGATCGACTGAACTGGCTATCATCACGATTTTCACTTCGCTTGGATTCTTATACAAATATTTTATAAGTGAAAGTAAGATTTTTTTTTAAATCGACTACTAAAGGGGAGAAAAGGCACGAAATTTGCTTTCTATCAGCCCATAATATTTATTCAACCAGTAGAGATTTTGATGTGCGGTTCACGTCAGAATTATGCTTACGGAAGTACGCGGGAGTAGCCAAGGAAGGGAGGGAGATAAGGGTTATGATCCCCCTTTTAAAACTCATTAACTGGGTTATGTAATTTGTGCTGTTCAACCTAAGAAGAAATGCCCCACAATAAGTTAGAAATGTATGTCAACAACACTGACTGCAACCACTACGATTTTTTTTTAAAGAGAGGATCTGTTATAGAGTATTTAGAGTAACAATTAGAAATAGTATTCACCCAAACATTTCTATCTTAAATAACTTAATATTACTACCATTGGTATATACAATTTGTCTAAACTAAAACTGCTTAAATAGCGTCATTTTTCCCATTGAAACCAATAATGTTTACTGGGCAAGACCTCCAAACACCCTTCTTTAACTGAGGGGATCGGTGTTCCTTTACAAAATTCCTCTTTTAAACACCTCCAACCCTCCTACCCCGCTGTCCCCATCAAACTCTAATCCTGGCTCCGCCACTGCGTAGCTACCTAACAAAAGTATGCAAGTTTTATTTTTATAAAATAACTCAATTATTAATTAAGAAGGAAAGTAGGTTTGTAAACAAGACAAACGATCCGAAAAGCAAGTAAGACAAGCAAGAACTATATTATACAGGTGTTTCAGTCCACCGCTCTATCGCAACATGTTGTTGTACAACCTCAATGAGCCTAGGATATTATTATTTTATTTCTTGAAATAGTTTTCAAGAATAATTCTGGCGTTATGGGGGCACAGCTGTTCGTAGCTCCGGTATATTATTATGGAGGTTCTAGGTTCAAATTCCATTAAATGCTGCACAAATGTGCAATTCTAACACACAAAAACTGCCAGGCAGATGAAACTAGTGCAAAAGTGTTAAAAATGGATTATGTCAAACGCAATGCACTATCCACTGAAGTTCCTCGACAGCGTCAACCCACATATACTATTTCACTAATCGCAAGTTTCGGCCACCAAATACGTTTATATTTCGCGAAACATCCCGCCAAAACTGCCTAATGGCACTTAACTAAAAGTGAAGCCTTAGAAAAACAAGTATGTTAAGGTGCTCGGGGGAAATCAGTCTTCATGCCACATAAACAACGTATTTCATTCGATTACAATCTTAAATATAAGAGTCTGTAATTACCCTACAACGTCAACTTTGCTGCGACAGTAAATAAGGCCCAGGCGAAGTCACTGCTAGTGGCAGGGACAAGCTTATTACTCTTTTTCGCGTGGACAGATGTAGCTACTTCTCCTGCTGCAGAATTAACTCAACTATCACATTTGTCATTCTAACACTTGATGACTGAACTACCAATCTGGTGTACAGGGAAGTTTTTTAATTGATGTGAATATTATATGCTATGAGTAATAAACGCGAGCAAAGCCGCCCGCACTGCAATTACAACCGAGGGGCTTAGATTAATAGTGCTGTAAAAAAGTCACGTAAAGTTATTTTCACAAAATCGATAAATTTCTTTTACATATAAAACAGAGCGTCCGTTTTTTTAATACTTGAATATTACTTCAAAATTTGAACAAAAAAGTGTAAAGTACCTCTAAATAAAAGTGACACACCTATTTCATTCTAAGTACCTCTTATGTAAAGCTTACTTGACTTTTGTGATTTATGTTCATCATGTGAACACATATTCGAAATGCCGGCCTTTTCTATCTAGCAGATTGTAACATATATTAGAATATATATATATTTTTTTTTTCAGAATTTCTTAAAACTTATTAAACATATATTACATATAAAGTTGTCATTACTGTTGTGTATTTCTACCATCCAGTGTTCATACATTCAAAATGGTGGCTATTTTAGCATAGAATCAATATTTTTAGGAAATGTATTTCAGCATTTAATAATACGTAGTACACATATATTGCGCACAGAGCTGACTTTACATTTAAGAATATAGTTGATCCTGTGTTCATATTTTCAAAATGCGGCCATCTTTATATTTTAAGTGCAGTGTTACATATCGTTGTATACATTTTTCAGAATTTCATTGAACTTTGTACATATGAACTGCACAGAAAGCTGACATGACATTTGTATATCTTGTTCATCCCGTGTTCATATTTTTCAAATGGTGACGTATTATTTTTAATTTTTAGCATAGATTTACCTACCAAAAGAAATTTTTTCTCAGGATATTACCGAACTTGGTACGCAAGTATTATGTACAAAGCTGACTTTACTTTTGTGTATTAAATTCATCCAGTGTTCATATTTTCGAAACACTGGCAATTTTTATATTTTTATCATAATATTATATACCTTAGGAAATATTTTTCAGAAAGTCACCAACTTGGTACACATATAAGTAGGGGTGTTTGGTAGGTCCGAGCACAAGTGGCTGTTGGCTGAGGAGCCGAGGAGCAACTGCCGCCATCTTGGATTACATCATCACGGCCATCTTGTTTCCGACCGCCATCTTATATATTCATTTACTTCTGCTCTCTCATTTCACTCCTAATTTTTCCTGCTCCCTCATTCCACTCCTAATTTTCCTGCTCTCTTATTCTACGAAATCGTCTGCTGTAGGCAGCCATCTCATGTGTCTTATTTCTGGCCGCCATATTTAATTTTTAAATTCCCGCCAATTTTCAACACTCATTAGTTTACGTAGCCTGGAGGCCGCCATATTTAATTTTTTAATCGCCGCCAATTTTCAACAGTCATTTGTTTACATGTTGTAGAGGCCGCCATATTTAAGTATCATTTTCTCCAGCTCTTTCATTCCACTCGTAATTTTTCCTGCTCTCATTCTACAAAATCGTTTGCTGTAGGCAGCAATCTTGGTCGCCGTCTTGATACACCATATCCGGCATCATGGTACGTCAAATCTGTATTTATGTTTTTCATTTTATCCTGCTCTCTAATTCCACTCACACATTCCTCCTGCTCTCTCATACCAATCATACTTTCTCCTGCTCTCTCATTCATCAGTTCCTCAGCTACAAGAATAATCTCTCATTTTTTCTCCTCTCTCATTCTACTCATACTTTCCTCCTGCTCTCTCATTCATCAGTTCCCAAACTACAACCATCATGTCCCATTCCTCCTCCTCCCCACCCTTAACACCCCGCACATCAGCCTCTTTCTCTTTCCCGTTGTACATCACCTTGGTAGAGGATGTCGTAGTCGGCAGCCATCTTTGTTTCCTATTTTCTCACTTGAATCGTCTCCACCAGGCGACATATGTGTTAAGGACGACATGGAATGTAACATAGACAGGACTCTCACCCTATCATTACTATTATTATTTTTTTGCTTACCTCCAGGCAACTAAATTGTCAAGTCTTAACAAGTATTATACACAGAGCTGTATCAACGACATCATGATATTCATTCTCAATTAATGCACATTTTAAAATCTTTTATAGTAATTAATTATAATGTAACAGTGCGGCATGTAAATACTGATTGAGTGTACAAGGACTGATGCATCTGACGCTCCTCAAAAAAAGTTATGACAGGCGAATAACCTCTCTAAACTAACGCAAGAAGTTTAAAAAATAATTCATTTATTAACAAAACACTATATACACAGTACACTATCATTCTTGAGACGACAAGGCAGGTCCATGCCCCACCAATGTCTGGAAACGAAGAGTTTAGTCCTGGAAGTGAGCGGTGGAGGTGTGGAAGATCTCTGCCATTACATGCTGAAATGTAGCTGGTGCTGCAGCTCCAAGATTTCCTCATGCTGGTACCGAACCTCGGCTCACAGCACATGGGGCTCTCACCGCACTTCCTCCCAAGCATCCTCATCTTCCTCCTGCTATTCCTGTTCACTATCGCTGAACACTTCGTCCAGGTCCCTGGTTCGTACGATGGATGAGCCCATTGTTGAAAACAGATGGTTCTCACTGTCTTTATCCTGAAAGGGCAGAACCTCAACCTTGGAGAAACCTGGGCACGGTAGCCCTGCAATATTATCCTCTTCATCGCTCTACAGCAGTGGTAGAGATGGATGCTCTGGTGTAGCTGATTTACAAACTGGCGAAATGCTTCGGTCGCGCATTATACGATTGAATGGTGGTGCTGGAGTATTTGCCTCCTTCTAAGATGAATTATATCATCAAATGCTTCGACGTCTTCCTCTAGCAAAACACGGAACAATTCTTGCTAACTCGACAAGGCAATATGAACTGGCAGAGGTGTAAACTCCTGCCAGCCTCCCTGTACGCATCCTCTCTTCACACATCGGACAAGTCTATACACGCGTGGGAGCATTACTCAACCAGGTCTGCGGCCGCGCACGGGACCGTCCAGCGTCTCGCGAGGACGAGATGATGAAACTGCACGGCTTACCCCTGACCAGTTCATCGCCTCGAGTTCCAACACGCTCAGAGTACATGTGCGCAGTCATCACAGACTGCCTTCTAGGCGCCCCAGTAGCAGTTCCAACTATTCCCAATAAAAGAACATTTGCTGATAAATAATAACACAGAAATTCAGTATTAAACATATATAGTTATTTATTCCTTTATATATAAGAATTAAAATAATTTATTCGTAATATCTGATTAACATATCCAACAGTCGTGGCTTGCATCGAACCCCAGCCATCGTACTGGCACTTTACTTCCTTTCTTCTTCGATACCTTCTCTACCAAATACGGGTTTGAATACTTGCTAACTTGAATTTTTTTTTGTCGTAGAAGCCTCCTCGAATAGCCTTGCCACCCACACCTTCTAGGTAGTAGGTCCTTGGTTCGTAGTGACGAAACTCGAGTACATTAAATATTTCAGTGCTCCAGTTTGGTGAGTAGCCTTTCCTAAGTGTGCCCTTCACTCGCGATATCATTACATAGTCTCGAACCTTCGTTTTAGGCTTTTGCAGGTCCAGTTTCTTCTCATTTCTATAAACAGTGTGTAGTAAAGATTTGTCCTTGACATTCGCAAGCATCATGTTCGTGGTCCTATGTACTTTAT
>PNEQ01122306.1:0-25011 GCA_003012365.1 Medauroidea extradentata
TTGCGCCTCTCGCCAGTACTCAAAACTAAATTACAAATTAATTATTTTAAACCACAATTTGCAATTGAGACACACAAAACATACAATTCTAATCATAATGAAATTTCGACTGGCTTTCTACGACTATTCTAACATAAATTTACAGTATTTACAATATATGTGTTGTTTATTTTCATTTGAAGGCTATCTGCCGGTTACAATTTAATATACTTGTACATAATGTAACGTGTAATTCCACATCCTAGCTCTTGCCATGGGACTCTGGGACAAGCAGCGCCCTTGATTTGAAGTTCTTGAACGCGTGTAAATGTTTGAGGTGCGTGTATTAGCATGGCTTACTGTAAGTTCCTAGAGAAACACCGCTGATCAATGGCAAATTCTATCAAGTTTTTTCACTTTTCAAAAAACGGAACCAGATTCACCGTGGAAGTGGGAGTGTGGTTTAACCACTCAGCTACCGCCATATGTTTACACGATTACGCCACATAATCCTAATATTGTAGGGTACGTATAGTGCCACGGGTGTTGAACGTTTTCGTTTGCGTCACGTTCTAATGTGATACCACAGTTTTATGTGTATCTACCAGGGCTTATAAGTGGTGTTTATTCTTCACGTCAACCACAATCATAACATAATACACTAGAGACCAATATTGAAAAGATTTGTGTCAGTAAAATAACAAGGACTCAGAAACGAAGGGGGATCAGCTCCTCTTCAATTTTTGCTGTAAGATTCAATTATCCAGATTTATTAAAATTTCTCGTCTGATATTGCATATATATAATCTTTTTAAGCGTTGCCAAATTGTCATACATGCAATACCTTTCTTAGTTTTTGACTAATAATCTTTCGAAGGAAGAAATAATATTTTTTCTAAGGATGGTCACAGGTATAGTATACGTAAGAAATAGTAGTTTAGCAATGCCAACTGTATACTACGTAAGAAACTATTCCCTTTGCCTTACCGAAGCATCAAACATTGAAGGAAACATGAAGGCCACATTAAATGCAGAAGTTACAATATTCAAAACTGTTGGGTACTCTAGGTTTTAGTATTATATGTCTTAGCGAACATTTGCTTCGCATGTTGCCCGAATTTGTAGAAGTTTCCACGTCCATTTTATGTTCACTTTTATGTAAGACATTCCATCACCCTGACAAGGGAACTTATTTCTGGACATAGCATTTTTCGTACCTGAAATCCATTCTTCATTTTGCTTCTGCAACAAAGTTCTAATCGAACATTTCAGTTTGAATTTCTCTATTTTTTCCACTAAAACCTATTAGAACGTCTTTTAAGTATAGTGACAGGTTTCTTTTAGTTTTCTATTGCCCAGCTGGGTATTGCTTGTGTACGTACAAAGAGGAACCAGCCGTATCTTTCGTAAACATTTCTACTGAAACTGATATGCCTAACGCTATTGCCATGTGTTTAACAGACGGCAACATAAACGATGCTTCGTGTAAGGCGGGCTAGATGACCTCCGCGATATCAACGATTATTTTTACAACTGCTAAAGAATAATTTCGTAATATATTTTCAGACAGGTCATCGCCACTATAGTTTCTCTTTTTATTGCTAGTAGCCAAAGCATCTTTCTGATCTGACGTTGTTATCTAACGCTACATGTTACTTTTTATACTGTTCTTGCATTTATTTTAATTCCTGAAAAATAGCATATATCATAAGACTATGTACATGCGCACTAACATTAATTGTTAATATGTTGTCAATCAATCTCAAAACAAAATATTACACAATTGTTTGATACAGATCCATAGGAATTTTTTTAAACTGTATTATTAAGGGCGTCCCAGAGGGAATAATCATAATTTTATATTTGTACGAAATAGTGTTAGTTTTGTAGAAGTTAATTGAAAGTAAATTTTCATGTAACGCAAAAAAAAAAATTAGCTCGAACAGTTTTCCAATGATAGCGTTCCATTGTCAACGTTCACATCGTTTTACAAAAAATAAAAAATAAAAAGTTACGTGTTATAGAATACATTTTATATAAACGAGATACAACACTTAGTAGTGATTGAATAAGACGTTCATAAATTGTCGTTGTAGTACTGGTATGTGCAAATGTAGTGTTTTGTAATAATATTTAACACCCCAATTCAAATCGTCCGTTCTTATAGTTTAAGAAAATCTATGTCTGAGTCAGTATTCAAATACTTATACGAACTGCATGCAAGGATATTCAGCTGCAAACGTTGGCAAGGTTAATATCTAATAATAAAACTACGGATGTAACTGTCAGCAGTAATAATCCATGTGTGTATGTGTTTGTTGGTAGGTGTCGTGGATCAGAAGGAAGGACTACCACTTGTTGACGGTTGGCCTGGCGACGTACAGCAGTGATGATCGCTTCTTCTGTGCCCACGTCCACAGCACCCAGGTACAGTCAAACTACGTACTCTGGTATACATACGTTCACTCAGTGTTGCTCGATAGAATATGAAGTGAAGTGACGAGATTTTGGCCAACACTTGACATCTAGCGCTTGTTAGGGGTAACATGGTGTGAATATGGAGCGGCGCCGGAATGAAGGGGAAGGTGGAAACGCAGATCACCGAGAAAACAGCCGACGAACACTATTTCCACATGTGAAAATACGGGCTCTACCTCGCCGAGAATCGAACACGGATCGCCTTGGTGGGAGGCGAGCGCTCTAACATAATGTGTTGTTATTGAAAGTTAATAAAGCGTAGGGAGTGGGTGCAAAATAAATCTATACAAAAACTTCCTAACAATGTTTGCTTGAACATGATTTTAAAAATACAAAGTTCACTGACTACCGTAAAATAACTACTAGTTCCTTCAGACCACCGCCTGCCAAGTACTTCAAATACTTTAAATGTGTGAAAAATATGTTCCTCTTACTAAACTATTCCACATGTGCCAACTGTGTTATGCACTGAAACAAAACATACTACAGACATGTTAGAAATATCATTGTTGTGATGCCATGCACATGAAAACACTATTTCTAAGCCCTCCAAAATTGTAAAGAACGGTCTTTTCAGAGTGCCATACTTGAAAATTTACTACTACTATACGGTTTTAAGTACGCCACTAAAACCAACTGGCGTAACAAACCGAAAAAAATTCACAGTGTATAATAATGTTGTAGGCTATGATTTGACACACATAAAAACAGAAATATATATTGTTTCGTATTTTTAAAAAATGTTGAAATTTTAAAATTTTCGTTTCAAAATTAAACTATTTTTATTAAATACAAAAATATTTTATTTTGGACAAAGCTTTTAACTTTCAGCCAATAAAAGATGGGGTCACCATTGAAAGTGTCAGTCAGGCGAGTGATCTACGACCACTGCACGTTGTTTCAGTGTCGTGTGGTAGATGCGATACTGCACCAGTTGAGACAGTCAACATCGCCCTTGGCACCGTGCCTCACTCACACTAACACACAGCCAGTAGGCTGATACATTGATTGATATTTCTGTGATGTAAATGCATTGTTGAAATATTATGTGTTTTATAAGGTTAGTACTTTTGATCACTTACAAATTTAATTTCAATTAAATTCCATTTATTTGATTTTCTCTAATTTGGGATTATTAACTTTTTTTAGTACAAGCTTAATAAATCCACATCTTTAAATTGTTGTATGTGTATCTGATGAACTATTTAGACATTAATTTAGTTAATAAAATATGTTTATTACTTAAAGCTAAAAATACATTCACAATTTATTCAGTGCTTAGCCTTTAGTTCTTTACATTTTCAACATACGTTAAATTGCAAAATATGACGACAATTGAAGGAAAAAAACAGAAAATGAATATTTCGTGAAATGTATTTTTACTTGCCGAATACATTTTAATTTATGAGATTTAGGGACTTTTTCACGTCACTAGGAAGATCATTCCAACCTACAAGAATGTTCTTCATATTATTGATCCTAGTTCTTTCTTTTGACTTCTAGCTTGAGGCTTAGGACGCCCGCCTAGAGTAAAAAGGGGGCAGATTAGTCTGTTTTTAGTACCCGATACTTGAAAGTGCGGAAGTGTTAAGGGCGCCCCAGACACGCGCATAACCTCTCACCTTAGCCCGTAGGCACAAGTCGCTGAACTGGCACACAGTTTACTAGCCAATAACTGATCTTTAAAACACATTCAGTAATTGTGATACAATGATTTTGTGCCGTATTACGAATATGTGATGTAAACTCATGTTCTTTCTTTATGATTCTGCACGAAATAGCTGAAATAACACCAATTTGTACTAGTTCTGTTAAGAGTAAATATAAATTAATGATAAGTAAAGTATGAACTCGCGTTCTTTGAATGTGTCACGTGCGTTGAAGTTTTTTTAATTTACTTCTATCTTTCTAAGCAACATTCATCGGCCTGAGCAGGCGATCACTTTAACAGGTAGTCCTAGAGACTCACATTTCATTATCTGGAGGCAATAAAAGAGGTAGCCCACACGGACAAGACTGGTGCGTACGTGACGAGAAAATTCCGCGTCTATGTACAAACCCGTTACATTAGAACATGACGTAAGGTAAAAAACAGTATTGCTTTTCGGTGTCAGCTTCGCGAATCATCTTGAGTGTTCCTCAAAATACAGTAGTTCGAAGAAAGTGTTTTTTAGTCAATTTAAAGCGCCCCAAAACATGTTAAATGTGGGTGTATTTTTAAACATAGAAGTGTAGTTTGAAGAGTGTTTACTTGTAGCAGGTAAATGTATTCGCACTGAACACAGCAGTTTCGTGTAAAACAAAAACATGCGTGACACGCGTTCAGTGGACAGATGAATATTTCTTCTCAGGATCTTCTTCGTGAACATCGTAAACACGGTTTCGAACCAGTTGTCTGAGGACGCAAATAACAGATGAAAAGTAATAATATTCCGGCCGTTGAGTCACGTTCGGACATGGCCTCATTGTAGGGTCGTACACTCTGGGAACAATGCACTTGGTGATTCAATTTAAGAGTCACATTTCCTGCACCCTCGCAGGATCAAGGTGTAATTTCACCCCCGGGAGATAAGAAACTGAGGGTTGGACGAGTTAAGAATTGCGGTGTTAATGGGTCGTTTAACTGCCCTAGATACAAATCGGCTTTGCTCGTCATTTCTCACAGCTGTTCGTCTGGAGAGGAAGGGAGATGTGTAACTGGTTAAAAAAAAGGGAAGAAACTTTTTGAACAGAGAATCGTGGCTTTGTAGCAGCCGGGGGATCATATGGTCGACGGATAACTGTTCCAGTACCTGGGAAAACGTTTCTCTTTTCAGCGGGTTCGGTTATCTTTCAGGATTAGCGGGGGTTTTTCCGCTCGCACTTCGCTAGGGGTTGGGGATAAAAACTGGGTGAGCGAGGGGTGGGGGAAGCCAGGTTCGCGCCCAGGGGTGAGTGGCGAGGGCAGCGATTGGCCGGCGTGTGAGGGGAAGAGGGGAAGAACGTCAGCTAGTTCAGGGAGCAGCGGCAGGAAAAGAGGGCGCGCGAAAGGGGTCGGGACTAAGGGCCGGCCGCGAGGGAAAACGAATAGTAATCCTGGCAACTTCTCTAATTAAAGCGGGTTTATGGCTCTCTGTGTTAATCCTCTGGCCACACACATACACACAACTGCCCACGCCGCTGCTACCCTCTTTCTGCCCCACATCTCACCCCTCCCCCTTTTATCTAAGTTCCACCCTAAAGCGTCAGATTCTCTACCCTCATTGACCCTTTAGTACATAGTAGAAAATATTAACGTATCATTTTTGTAAACACGCTACATAGTCTGTTCGTGATAAAACTGTGCAGATTTTAAGACTCTCTTCTCAGAAATATTCATTGGAAATAACTTTCATTCTAGCCTCAGAAGGTTAAATTATAACTAACTTAATACTGTTCTATATACATGTTGAATTTATTACTACAGGTTCTGTATTTATAATGTCTTTGAATGTTTCTTGCAACGGGACAGAATGACAAACTGTATTATTGTGAACATACGGCATTGTAATATTATGAGTCCCAGAAATATTGGATCTTAAATCTAAGATTTCTGGGACGACTTAATATTGCAATGGCGTGTGTTCGCAATGTTGACAGAATGACAAACTGAATATTATGTCGTACCAGAAATCTTAGATCTTAAATTTAAGATTTCTGGGACAACATAATTTTACAATGGCGTACGTTCACAATAATATAGTTTGTCACGTTCTGTATTTGATTGAACAAGTGGGGTTGATATAAAATTCTTCTCGAAGGAAGAAAAAAGTAACATATCTCGATTGTCTTAGCTAGACCGCTAATAGTCTTCGAAAAATGATAATTTCTTTAATGCAATATAAGTCAAAGAATATTTCAAAACATATTACATGTATATTTTATATTTACAAGCAGATACATATTATGCATGTTCTTAAACTCCATCATATAGTTTACAATTGATCGTAAATGTTTCCAAAAGTCTTTCTCTGACATAGGCTACGGTATCGCATATGTACTAGAAAAACATTTTCAGCTATTGGATATCTAGTTTTAGTTTGAATTTTATATACAATATTTTCTTACTGTATACACCCTGACCATCCCAGACGAATATTTCCGAATATTTAATTTTTTGTCGTGCCCCTGCGCTGCCAGCTTGGAGCTTGATTCTGTTAGCGTGGCTGCCTGCTTGGACGTACTAAGCGCACTCCAGGACTTGACGTATGGAAGCAATAAGGACGACACACCACAGGCATCACGCCCAAACCTAGCCTCTAGGAGCTAGTTACTGAACTGGCGTGCAGAATTCTCGCCTACAACTCTTCTCTATGACACATTCAGTGGGTGATGATCCTGATTTTTACAACGCAATATCAAAAATACAGATGTTTTGTTTACAGGAAAAAAAAATAAATTTTATTAGAAACTGCTTATAAACTAACGAGAAAACATTCTTCAGTCTAGCCACTACAACACTAATGTTGCAAGAAATAAAGTGGTCTAAATTTTTCAAAATACCTGAAAGCCCAAGAGGGATATTTTTTACAAGCAAATTGTTCTACGAAAATTACCTTCAAAGACGTGTCTCCTTCTCAAAATAGTTTGTACTTTTGCAAAAAAAAAAAAAAAAAATATGAAATCTGGTTGACATTAATGTATTTTGCGTTACTTTAAACAATTGTATTAAAATATACATAAATTAAGTTGTACGCATACAACAGATTTATAAATACATAAGAATATTAGTACGTTTAAATACATGATAGTATATTTCCAAGCATTTCCTGTAAAGTTTACAATAGTTGTGTGAATTGACGATTTTTGGGAACTAGTTTCCCGAAGGTTTTTTTTTTTTGCTGAAGTACAAACATTAAAAAAAAAGTTAAACGCCTATACTAAAAAAATATCGCAAAAGTACCGAATATTTCCATACTCAGCCGCTAGAAAATAAGTTTTAAAGAGTAGAGACGAATCTTACACACGTGTAACGTTATTTGAGTGGTATTACGAAGCAGACGTCAGTTAAACTCGCTGAGCAGTTTTCGAATAATTTCTTACGACCGATGCTCTACACACGCCATGCGGCCTCGACAGGCAGCCAACTTAAGGCCTTGTTCCTTAGTTTTTTTCAGACCGGAGACAATAACTGAAATATTTTTAACCCAAAGCTTTGAAAAAAATTGAGTCAATGTGCAGTCACTCGATGCACAATATTGTGGATGCGTTTTTAAATATAATGTACTATTCGCCAGCAAAAAAAATATTTTGCTTAATATTTGCTTATTTCACCACAAAAAAAATTGTACTTTGGGCAATGAAATCTAGTAAACCGTTCAGGACATTTCTACAAGAAAAAAATTCAGCTATAAATTGCAACATATATGTGTCAAAATTGTGGAGTGAAATTTTTATATGAGTATTAGGTAGCAATATTTTTTTTTTCGAAAGCACTGTAAAACTTAGTAACAAGGCCTTAATACATACTTCAGAATGATTTTAACGTAGTGTTTTGTTGCAGGACTGGGCGCTGCACGTGAGATACGCGCAGGCGCAGGATGGAGGCATGTACGAGTGTCAGGTGTCTACACATCCTCCTACAAGTCTCTTCGTCGAGCTGAAACTAGTCGGTACGTATCACTGCACACTTCCTTGCCCTTCAGTAGAACACGGATACAATAGTGTAAGTAGCCAGCGATTAAGCAAACACTATTAAAGGCCATCGTCTCTACAGCAATATTTTTAAAATTGTATGTGTATTGTTAACTTTTCAAAACGATACAATCTCTACACTTTCATAGTTATTTATGATTGTTTCTTTATAATAAAATGTTTCAGGAAACTGAAAACGATCTTAATGGAACAAAATTTACCAATATTTCATAAGTGCTCATGTTATCCCACACTACCTGTATTACGCAATTCGGTAATATCAGGTTACAGAATAAGCATAACTTCCAAACACAGTGTGTCAGAACTCACTCGTTAGAAACCCTGAACTCGTTACCAAAGAAACACGAGACAGCGGAACATTCACACGAGATATACACCGACGTTTCCTGGGCTTCTTGGTTTGAGCCACGTATCGTGATTGGAATTAACAGACGTGGCTTAAAACCCAGAAGCCTAGGAAATGTATACATTGGTCGCGAATGCCTGCGAACCATGTCATAAAGGTCATTTGATACATTTATTGTACCGGTTGAATATCACACATTTTGGAAAACCAATCGTAAACTTCCGAACTACTTTCATTCAACAAAAAAATAAAAGTTTTTTTAAAGAACACATTTCCAAAAAAAACTGATTAGTATATTCCTACAAACAACATGACAATTGCGCTTGTTACTATAAACAATCATTAAATCAATAAAATAATTGTGCTGTGACAGCAGTACGAAAATTGTATATATACACAAACCTTACACGTATACAAAGGATTTGAGATATGTTTTCAAAACAACTTGTAAATGTGTGAAGCTACAGATAATATATAATTCGCCCCGCAAAAATCACAAGAGTTATTGCACACTAACCATAGTAAAAAGTATAATTATCTTGAAAGGGTTTAGTTTGCTGCGATTTAAGTGCTTTAACTTTTTCTCTCAGTGTTCATAAATAACGAACATGTATATTTTAGACAATTCATATGATAGTCAGCTAAAATTTGCAGGAGTAGGTGTTCATAAATTAATTGAATAATTTGCCAATTATGCGTAACCATAAGAAAATGACTGAACAGGCATGTGCCCTTCTTACTGCAGCCTAGTTCTTGTTTGTTGCAGTATACAATATTGTCATGAAATAATTTCTTAAACGTAGAATATTAACGTGTTTGTGTGAAATGAATATGACATAGTAACCCGTGAATTTAAAAACTTTTTCAATATAATTGAGACAAATTAACTACAAAAACCATTTCTTATTGAAAGTCGTTAATGCAGCCTATAGAATTACTCAAATGCTTGGTAAGAGAGATAAAATGGATAAAAGGCAAACGAAACGGAAGAGAAGGATAAACACTAATCCATTAAAGTGTCAAATCATGTCAAATTTTATTCTTCAGTTAGCGGTACATAAGCATTATGCTATCAGTTTTATTTTTCCACAAATATTCTAACTGGCAACTTTAAGTGGGCAATTAAATAATTCGCGTTCCTTTGTCATTTTGGTTTTTTCAATTTAATAATTGTGTATTTAAATTATGTATTACAAGCAAATAATATCATACCAAATACGTAAACATAACATGAATTATTTATATATACATTTGTGAAAATTTTAATGTTGTTGAGTTAATCTACGCTTACGAGAAAAATTTTAATCAGCTAGAAAATCAATCCATAGTTATTTGAAATCAAGGAGGAACTATTACTGTTAACAAATTTAAGAAAAAAGTGCTACTTTTTAACGCGTGACGAAAGAGAGTGTGAAAAGTGAATAGTTCTCATATCGTACACCGTATATTAAATAAAGGAAAAACCTGTGATAACTATGGTGCGGATGTTAGGTGTAATTTATTTAGCGAAATAGGGCCATTTTTATCCGAAACTTTTCGTTCTGACGAATGTAATAATTAAATCCGACGTAGACACAAAAATGAATCACTCTAAGCGTAAAAAATAATATGATTAAATACTAATGTTTGAGTTACAAAAACGCAAATACCTGTTATTTGCAAGAATAAAATTTTATTCCACCAAGATTCAATACGAAATTAAATATTTTACCGCTGAGACATTTTACTTTTGTTAACAAAGTTTTATTTTTTTATATTCAAATTACCGAAGCATAGTAACAGTCAAAACACACACGTATATGCGAGTACGTAGGCTATATATAAAGTACAAATACTATATGTGTAACTAGAGATGATGATTAGGAACCCTGTTTTTTTCACGAAAAGTATTTTGCCCCACTTTGTTTCAGTTCCTTACGTGCACATTTGCAATTCTGCTTCATGGTTATTGGCAGCGAGTCTATATGAAGAGCCGTATATCATTTGTCTGAGCCAATTACAATAAAGTCTCTGCAACACCTCACGGCTGTGATTTGCCGGTAGAATTCCAAGGCTCCAGTGAGTTAAAATATCCGGTCCCTGACCACGAAGCAGAACTGCATATGTGCACGTAAGGCACGGAAACAAAGTGAGGCAAAATTCTTTTCACAAAAACAAGAGTCCCTACTCATGGTTTATGGCGAGAAAACTTTGAGTATTTGTTGGCTTTCAACGTACGTTCAGCTTACCAGAATATTACTGGCTTTCGCTTGTACGTGGGGCTGTTACCCTATTTGACTGAGCCAATAAGAATACTGATATATTAATATGCGATACCTTTTATTGGTATACAGACAGCTACGTTGTGCCATACATGCCACAAGAAACTACTGTATTTTCTAGGCTATGTTGACACAAACAATTTTCGCGATATACCATAATCTCTTTGTATAACGTTTATGTGTAATTAATTCCAGCAATAAACTGTTCTTTCTAATACACAGAAAATACAGTTATTTCGTTTCCATATGACAAACTTAACACAGTAGAGGTATTAACTGACGATGTATAGATATCACTAAACTCAAAAATTGACTCCTAATGTCCCAATAATTACGTTTATTTAACCGGTAAAGCAACGAACATCAAAAGAGTTCGCTTAAGGGCGCAGTTCGCCTCTGTTTTCAGCGTCTTTTTTATTTTTATATTTGTTCCAGATATTTTTTTCTTGTTTTAGACATAAATTGTGGTTAATCTTCCTCTTAGGAAATTTGTGTATCTCTTACAGTTTTTTGCGTAATGATGAGTCGTAAACGTCAAAATTTGCACTTTACGGTGTTATGTATGCTACTAAAACCAAATGACATGCCAAACCGAAAAAATTCACTGTTTATAACAATGTTGTAGGCTATGATTGACATATGTTTAAAAAAGAAGTAAAATATTTTTGTATTTAATAAAAAAGTACTGAATTTTGAAATGAAAATTTAAGAAATTCAAAATTTTTTTAAAAATACAAAAAAGTGAATTGTTTGTTTTTATATGTGTCAAATCACAGCCTACAACATTGATATACACGGATATTTATATTTCTGTTTGGTATGTCATTTGGTTTTAGTGGCGTACATAAAACCATAAAGTGCAAATTTTGACGTTTACGACTCATTACGCAAAAACTATGAAAGGTTTAAATATTACCTTAGAAGATTTTATCACAATTTGTGTCTAAAATAAGAAAAGAATATATGTGGTACAAATATAAAAATAAAAAAAAGACGTTGGAAAGTGAGGTGACTCGCGCCCTTAACTTTAAACAGGCTGTGCAACTTCTACGTATGTCGTTTACTATATTGTATTGCCACTGTTTCATTTGTGTGCTATCTCCCGAATCAATAAAGAATAAAAACAAATTAAGTCAGTGAAAAGAAACATTTCAATTTTATATGGGACCTCTTATAATTCATTTCTCGTCAAGTATTTTTGTGCACTGCAAACATAAACGGCCGATTTTTAGTGTGTATGCAAATTTTCGTTATTTCCTTACAAGAGAGCGTTTTGAATTCGAATTTTTATTTCTCTTTTTTATTACTAAGGTTTTCCTCTCAACATCCCAGTATGTGGCTTTGCGTTTTTCTGATCCTCATTATCCTGCAGTTATCTTGTATGAGTGTTTGAATTTTCATGTTGGAATTTAATTTCTCTTACGCTTCCAGTTACTGATTTCCTGCCCTGTAATTCGTAATAGAACTTGTTATTTAGTGATACTTTCCGCCATTTTGATTTCTTTCGCTAGCGTTGACATCCAAAATTCACCTAGTTTGACTGGAGCGTATGTTTTCCTTAAATTTTTTCGGGGTTGCTTTTCAATTTTACTGGCTGGTATGATGGCGGAATGCGGGTGTTTCTGCTGCGTTGAATACTTCTGGAACAATTACAGTCTTAAAGCTGCGTAGCTGTTCATTAACTGATATTGATCTACAATTATAGTGGTTTGATGTGAGTCTACAGTCCCTTTGTAATTTTTAAAATCTATCTTGGTTTGTAATTGAGTCAGTCCCGATGTGTGGATGATTTAAACCAGGTAATTAGTTTTCTGCTTCCACTACTTTTTGTATTTTGTTTCTAGTTCTTATTTGTCTTTTGATAATAGTTCTACGAACATTGTTTATATATATGTATATATATATATGTATATATATATATATATATATATATATATATATATATATATATATATATATATACACATAATCGATTACTGGCAACGTGCATTACATACGTATATTATTTAATTAATGAAAGCAAAGCTTTCAACAAGCACGTATAACCAATTCCCGCGAACATAATTGGCAGGGAAACTATCCGAATGAAAGGGCTTGCAATGCAACTGATCCTCTAGGTACTGGAATCTCGTCAACATGGAACAGGATTAAGCATTTCCGCCCTAACGGTAGTTTTAAAAAAATAAACATATATAGCTTGAATTATTCCGAGACCGATGAACGAAATATAATCCCGTCACACGAGTGTGCGGAGTATAAAATAAGCCTCACCTTCCCCCCTTCTGAATCCTTACACCGTTGGCCTTCCTTCCGGCATGATCATATATTTTCTGGGGACCCGACTGCAATGTATAAATCTGATGATTGCTGGAACCCAGTTAACTCCGGGCTGTCGGATTTATAGCGTTCCTTGGCTATCGCGCGCGCTACCGGCCACCAAAGCCGACAGGCCTTTTCCTGATGGGATGGGAACTACCGTGCCACCCTTCCTTTTTCCACCCCTTCCAGTGGTTTGGTGAGGTTGGGGTGTAGGAAGGGGGAAGGATTTACTGCCCCTTCTCGTCGAGTGCTGCACTCGCTTGAGCGGCGAAGGATCAAAAGGTTTTCACTGGCGGCCGGCGCCTCTGAGCGTATCCTGCGAGGCTGCGCCCGTCTCTTTGCCTCGTGCACAAGGGCGGCCTTTGCTTTAACTACGGTAAAATACCAGTCCTTATGGACGAGGCCACTCCTGTATAGTATGTCAGACGTAGCAAAACGCGAAATTTATTTCCCACGTCCTTACATTTTCGCGTAACTTTTATGTGCACCGAACGATAGTATGAAATATTATACAAAAGTAAAATTGTTTAAAAAATCTAGCATGACGTTATTTATGAGGCTTTTTTTTACACCAAAAGGTATTGACCGTTAAAACTCACACACAAATTGCATAGCCACAAAAAATTTATACCAAGAAAATGAATTCATTTAACAATTTCTGTCACTTTCAGGAAATGTATTATTGTTTTCTTTGCGTGTTTTAAATTTCGCCGAATTTGCTTAGGAAACATTGTAAGAGGTTTCCTAACAATAGATTAAACACAAACCTTAAAATATGTATCATGCAGCACCTTTAAGTAAGCTCAGTACCTGTCGTCTGTGAAGCCTTAAATTTTCGCTATAAGTTCCATACAATGAGATGAAATAAAAATTTCCGGCCTGGCAGTATATATATCACACTCTTACGCTTTACCAAATTCTAACTCATTCAATACTTTAATTAGTTTTTAACGAGTAACTTTCCGGAGGAAAAAATTTAATTTTTTAATGTATGATCACAGGTATAGTATTATAGCAATACTAGTCTAGAAATTCCAACTGTATACAATGTAAGATACTATCCCTTCAGCCTTGTCGAAGCATATAATAATAATATGGAACACTTTTAGGCCACATTAAGAGCCCTATACAGCAAGCGCTAGATGGCGTGTTTACGTACGGAAGCAGGCAGGCTATAAGAGCTAGACTGTATTGTGCTTCAACAATCACGTAGCCTTTATGCGCGGGACGGGGAAACAGCTTGCAGTGTTTTGGTCAATGGCTATTTCCTATTGGACTTTAAGCAGTGACCCTGATTTCTTATTTACGAAAAGTGCGTAGTCAAGTCGAGGGCGTATTTCTCTATTTTTGTGTTACGATTCCAGTTGTAGTATGTTACGTGGCAGCAGTCTGAAAAGAGCCGTTTTCGACCATTTTGAGATGCCCCGAAATCATTTTCTAAGCATTATATCTAGAAAAGAAAAATCGAGAAGCATAGTTTTAAATATGATTTCGATTCGTATATAATTGTATTGAAAACAAGTAACAAGTAAAGTAGCGTTTCTTAAAAATAAAAATAAACGGTTTCCTATCATTCTGAAACAATGTTGTATGCCAGGTGTATACGACTATTAAATGTAGTATCCAGTATTAAAAAATATCGAGTACTGATCCCCCTTAACATGCTGCTATATCTCTGGATATCTGTCAGGCTTGAACTTGTCAACTGCTGAGCTAAATTCGTGATTACACATGAATCTGGAGTACTTAGTAATCGTGTCATGAATGCTGAAGTAAGACAGGCCAGTGTTGAAAAAGTTTTCATTGGTGATACATAATTTGGGATGTCTTCTTCGGAGCTATATTAATGTGGTTTCAGTTAGATAAATATGTTGGCAGATTCTTCTTATTTCTTGTTCATCTTGACATTTGCAACCTTTCTTACATTTTGTAGGATTTACTGTTGTTATTCTGGCCTAATTGGTCGCTTTCAGAACTTGCGTCAGTCATAAACATGGATATCATTGTGCGCAATGCAGTGAACATATGAAGAACGAATGGGCATGAGGCTAAGTTTTGCTGGCAAAAAAAAACACGTGTCATGTGTGACGGTTAAATATGCCACAAAAATTAAATCCAGATGAATTCAGTAAATTAAAACGCAAAACATGAACATTATCTTAACTCCAAAAAAAAAAAAGAAACATGCGCTGTCACCGAGACGGTTGTAAGTATTTTTTTTTTGTTGCAATTTTGTTGTTTATTGAAATTTGTGATGTCTTCGTGTTCTGTATGTGCTGACCGGTGTTTTGTTTTCAAAAATGCAGTATTTATTTCGTTGTTCGTGTTTCGCCCGTCCGTTTTTCTGCCTATTTTGTTTTTCTTTAATATTGT
This sequence comes from Medauroidea extradentata, assembly GCA_003012365.1. Taxonomy (NCBI): domain Eukaryota; kingdom Metazoa; phylum Arthropoda; class Insecta; order Phasmatodea; family Phasmatidae; genus Medauroidea; species Medauroidea extradentata. Next base: position 15,430 of record PNEQ01122306.1, read on the forward strand.
CTTACCAGCCGCAGCGATTTCATTTATAAATATTGTAATGAAGAGATATCGTATTCTATAAAAGCAGTAACAGTTATAGTAGGACATCTTAAAACGGTAAAACGGGCAGTTGATTTGTAAACCTTAATAACTTGGAAAAGGTTTAGTGATGACGAAAGTCACTTGAATGGAAATATACCAGTTAGAGATTTCCAACATCGATTTTAAACCGCACTCTAAAATTACTCATTCAATAAACTAAAACGTTAAATCAACGGTATGTGTTTCACCAACACATAATATTTATCCTTTAGTTTAAATACAGTTTGGTCTCTTTTCAAACGTGACAGTGATACTGAACAAAAGGATGAGTTTTACTTCTACAACAGACATACAATTTACGAACAAAGCTGTTCAAAACAGACACTACATGATCGATCGGCATTAATTAGTTACATGAGCGTATAAAACTACATGCATGTATAGGAAAACCAGCAATCAATAATCTACTAAATTAGTAGCAATGTGAGAAACAAATAATATTTGAACTGTGCAGCAGACATTAATTCCATCAAAGTAAAAAAAAACAGTCCATCTGTAGTGAGGTACGTGACCAAATACAAGAGTAAATCATAAACAGTAAGAATACAAAATGAATAGACAAAAACCAACAGCGGTAACATTATCGTGTAACATCAGAGAACATTTTCGAAATCGACGTTCAGAGGAATATGAGTATTAAAATAATTTCATGGTACAGCGAGCGCAGTAAAATAGCGAAGGGGCAGACCACAGAAACAAATACGTAATTAGAGCTAATATATTCCAAAATGTATCAAAAGAACCTCTCTTGTATAAAACTGAAAAACTGCAAGGATTATGTCGGTGCTGGCTAATCTGAGCCGTTGCGAGTGACAATGTTTGCGTTTCTTTGCTCATTCAGCGCGAGAGAAGAAATTAATGAGACCTTCATGAGCATTGCAAAGATTGCTTCTCTCGATAGATAAAAGCCCTGGTTCACATATATTGCAATGTGATATTTTACCATGATACAATATGCACTGCAGGCAGTCAGGATAATGAGTATGTTTGTTTTCTATACGGCCCGCAGTGGTCGAGGGGTGTGAAGACAAGAATTATTATTTTTTTTTTTTTGCATTTAAACATTCGGAATTTTAGGTATTTGTGCACAAAAAGTCATACATTTTCTTATGAAAGTAAAGATAACTCCATACAAATATTTTTTTTGCGTACCAACTACGCCGAATTGTTGAAATGACTCCACGCAATTGTGCACTGTACTACTGCACACTGTCTGGAAATTTTTAAAATTATTCGTACTTGAAAACTTCATAAACTTTTGACATAAAAGTGACAAAATTACTGCTGATCATGGCCATAAGCAAAACGTAAGAAAAGTAAAATTGGTTAAGTTTATAAAATGCTCACACAAAAAATATAAAAAAATAATCTCATTTCATTATACATTGTTACAAACTTTCGTGCCAACAAATGTATAAAACCGTAGTTTTTCCTATAGGTGATAATATTACAGCGCTACAAATTATTTCACACGCTGTCTAAAAGCACATCAAATTACAGATATATGATTTCACATATTAATTACAGAGCAGATAGCAAAATGTTTACGAAATTTTCTTCTAATTTTCCCAAACATTCAAAAGCAATCAATTCTATGTTATTTACGTATCGACATATTTTGAATATGTAACAGTTTATGATCTCTAATCTTAATAACGTATACGCTGATGCAAATGCCAATAGTGATTATCAGTGAATATAAGATGCTGAGTAAGTAATAAAGTAATACCGTAATCGTGCTTTACTGTTTATTGACAGTTTGTTAAACAGCTAGGCTCTGGTATAATTTATAAATTAACTATATAATGTATGGTTTATTTTATATAGAAAAATACTGAAATTTTATATGCTGAAAGTATTAATAAAATACTCGTGCTAAGAACACTTTGTGAAATATTCTTGTATCTGTCAATGTACGTATTACAGGTAAAATCTTCAATATATGTTGTGATATATCGACCAGCTGTGTCTCAGCCTGAAGACGGGGATATATCACAATTCCCGAACCGTTGAATTTTTTCGTTGATTCTAACTTGTCACGTTGTCTCTTGCTTTTTGTTTGCTGTACACTGTCCACGGTGTTTCGTCTACCTCCACATTTTCTCAGGTTGGGAATCGGGTTTTCTTTGTGAAATTTGACTGAATTCTATATTCAGATTTATTGTTGATTTGTATATATATATAAACAATAAAAAAACTACTGACAGAATTCCTCTGGGATTGCTTTCTTCTGTTTTTTGTGTATTTTTATCTCTGTTTTTTGTTTGTTTTTGTACTTTGTCATTCAACACAAGTTTGGTCAACAAGCAATGGCGTATGTCCACAAACCAATAAATTCAAATTGTAAACTCCCATTGCAAGAAACATTTAAAAATTTTACAAGACATTATCAAGAAGAGTACACAGTAAAATTTTTAATTCTCGGTAAGGTAATTGGTAAGAATTGTTTGATATAAATAGTCAATTTGTCGTGTGTTCTCACATTTACTGAGCGAGATTGTAAACTGGTAAAATAAACGGAATGCACTAGGTAGACCAAACGTAACATATAAATGTCAATATTCTCCTTTAATAGTTTCACTACCATCACAATAATTGAACTGGATAATGGTGACGTGTGCAATGTGTTGATACAGAAGCGCAGGCGGAGATCCTGGGCAGCCCGGACAAGTTCGTGAAGAGCGGCAGTACGCTACGCCTGACGTGTGTGCTACGACGTAGTACAGAGGCACCAGTGTATGTGTTCTGGTACCGAGACGAGCGTATGATCAACTACGACGAGGAGAGAGGTGTTCGTGTGCATCATGCCCGCTACTCTAGCGAGCTGGTAGTTACAGAGGCGCAGCGAACAGACACGGGCAACTACTCCTGTGTGCCGTCCAATGCGCGGCCCGCTAGCATCAACGTGCACATACTCAACGGTAAGACTGACCATACAAGGTAACACATGCATGGATAATATAACAATATCAACATGTTCTTCATCAGTGTACAATTAGAATACATATATGCTGCTATTGACACTTAGCCATTTACATGAAAAAATTCAAAATTTTGAAACTAGGTGCCTATTATGTTTCACATATTTACACCACTTCAGAAATATATCTAAATAAGGAAAAAATAAATAATGAAGGAAAACTTACGATTCGAATAGCAATATTTTCCGCAATTTAATATGTCAATCCTACAGAACAATACAAAAATTTATTTTACCGGACTTTTTTTTTTTTAATTTAGTCTAATTTTAAAGTTATATTTGTTTGGCAGTAAAGGTTTTTAGTAAAAATATCTTACAATTTGGGATTATTTACATTACAAAAGTATGCTTTAAATTTTAAGTATATCGATTTCACTGGATAACGATGTTAGGGCAATTTTTGTTATTTACTTCAGAAAAGAACTTATGCTTGTGTAGTGTTTAGTATTGTTCACTAGTAACAAATGTAGGGGAAAAGATGCATTACATCACCCGGGTGTTCTTTTATCAGCTCAGAGGAACTGAGCTGGCTATTTATGTGGAAGTGTAATAGATGGTTTACATGTCTCTGCTACAACTGCTTGGTTTTAATTCGCTGCAATAATTTCTTGAAGTAGCAATGTAGTTTCATCTTAATGCTCACAGTGCATTTTTCTAGTGTCTCGACTGTGATAATTGGTTCAGATGTAACACCTGACCACACCAATGGCGAAGCAACGGGGGGTTATATCCCCCTCCCCCCGAAATGAAAATAAGCTGCATGAAGATAAAATAAATTGCATTGTTATATTCATAATTTAGAGGCAAAAACTTCTTAAATTACATAGTTTTTCACATTGAAACGGACATTTTTCCGGAGGAGGGCCCCCGGACCCCTCACTTCATTACGTGTGATCGGTATCACTTTGCTATGTTGTGAAAATTCTCGTGTTGGTATATCCCCCCCTCCCCCGAACAAAATCCTCGCTACGTCCCAGGACCACACCCCTCCCTTTCACGCCTTCCGCTCTGGTACGTAATCCTGACTGGACCCCCCGGGGACAGGCCAATGCACTCCCGAGTCTATCTCAAACAACCCCCTCCTCACTCCCCCGCTGTGTGGTCCATAGCACCTTCTCGCCGAACTCGCAAATCTATCCTCTCCCGCCATCTGCCTCCGTGGATATCTCCCCGGGACCCAATTTGCACTTCGCTCGCCGGAAAATTACTTGGCCTCGACATTTATCGCAGGCTCGCAACTTTACGAGCGCGCTGGGTAACGGCGAGGAACACCTTACATAAACGGTGACCTGGGAGATATCTGAAGGACAACGAGACAGGCTCGTGTAAATATACTCACATGTCACGAGTATGGAGCGGTTACACGTGTTTGTGTATTATATGAGCGCGGTGTTTAGTTTCGTTGGACAACATCTCGTCTTTCAATGCGCCCCGTGAATTGCTTATTATAAATATGGGTTTAAGATTCGAGACGATAGGTACAAATCATTCATTCCAGTAAGTAATTCTATATAGTGTTTTAAATTTAATAACATGTTAGTGATAACTTTACATGAACGTTGTAAATATCAATGAAGATGACTGAAAAAAAATTTGCATAAGTAAGACATTTTTTATTTTAAAAATTATCAAAAATACGTATAAACTCTAAGTCGACAGTATTAAGGGGCCTGCATTACCAATGTTTCGTTATTATAACTTCAGTGTGTATTGTAATACATGAACGGTTTTTACGGTATATTTATTTTTCGGCGAACAAAAAACAATCACAAGTGTCTATTTTAGATTTATTGATACAAAATTGTTGGATCCCGATAGAAACGCATCTATCTACCATAATTTTCGCTTCTTCGTGTCGTACGACTTCGCTTTCTTGTGTACATAAGGCTGTTTATTGTAATTTTGTATGTATCAAAGTTTCACTCATTCCTAAATGTGCTTTGGCGAACTGGTTACACAAGTTTCTCGATAATAACAGAATAGTGTTTTGATTGATTGTGAACTAGTTTAGTTTGAAATATTTATAAATAGGCCCTAGGTGTGAATAACTAAAAGAAGGGGCGCGGTCTACCGCAGTTTTCATCACCATTTTTTATGTTTTATTCACACCAGATATTTATTTTATTTTAGATACAAAATGTGACTAATTTGGCTCTTATGAAATTTTTTTATCTATCATAGTTTTCGCGTAATGGCTTGTTAAAGTCATATTTTGCATGTTTCCGTTTTAAGGACTACACTAAAACCGACTGATGTACCAAACCATAAAAAAAAAATAAAAATCACAGTGGATAAAGACATTGCAGGCTACAATGTCATGTTCATAAAAGTAAAGAACAAAAATTATTTGTATTTTAAAAAATGTTGAAACTGAAAAATAAATTTTTTTGAACTCAAGAGACTTTGTTTTAAATACAAACAATTTATATATTTTTATTTTTATGAGCCTGACATTGTAGCCTGCAATGTCTTTATCCACTGTGATTTTTTTTGAGTTTGGTATATCAGTTGGTTTTAGTGTCATCGTTAAAACGGAAATATACAAAATATGACTTTAGCAAGCCATTACACGAAAACAATGAGAGATAAAAAATTTCATAATGGCCAAATTTAGTCACATTTTGTGTCTAAAATAAGAAAAAAATATCTTATACAAATAAAAACTAAAAAAAAATGGTGATGACAATTGCGGTAGACCGCACCCTTAAGTTACTACACACCAGAGGAGCAATCACTGACAGTAGAAAATAAACAGTGATACTTCATGTTTTTAGAGAACACATAGTTCACTTTCATCATTCTACTTTTCCGATATGACGCAAGTATTTGCAGTCTATTGCAGCTACTGATTGCTACTTTGGTTTCCTGCGTGGGGGAACTCACGTTCCACTAAAAGTCTTAAGAGGAGTCCTCAAGGGAAGGCAAACACCCATTGAACGCTTTGAGCTTAAGGGGCCGCCCTACCTGCGCTTGAAATTCCTTGCAGCAAGTTACAACTATTTTTTTCTTGACGAAACTATTTAACTCGCATAAAATTCAAAAGAAAACACACACTTCAAAATATTTTGCTATAGACTTAAAATTTTGGCACGTTTATGGGAAGTTTCTTTTTCGGGCCCAAAAATAGATTTTACAGACTACCGTATTTGGAAAAATAATATTCCTATTCTAAAAACACAACTGAAGGAACGAACGTTATTCACTAAACTAGGCTGCCTACAAACAAACTAATTTGGTAACCGCTTAAATTTCCATAAGTAAAAAGGATAATAGTAGAGCATTGCACGCCAGCTGATTGGCTTGTATGTAGAGGTGATAATGCATTACATACGCCGGTAAATGGTACGCTTACCATTCCATCGATTTTCTGCCTCACGCACAAAAAAAAAAACATCATATTTAAGACATCCCACAAAGATGATGATACGAGTGATGTATTAACAACAGTCGACCTTAGAGGCGGCATACTTCCATGCTCATATCTCGCTCGCTGCAGTCCAGTAGCATGCTAATTAGATCTGCAGCTATAAGATATTATTGTACGTGTCGAAAGCCAAAGTACTGAACTCAGATTTCGTAATGCACTTACCTCCGTTAGCTTCGAGAAACTCAGCGCCGAAGCGTCCTAAAAATACAATTGTCAGCCATACTCACAATATTTTTATCTCTACGATTGTACTAAAGTAAAACGTGGCGTCTACAGGTAGTAGATTTTATCTTTTGTGGAAAATGATTATATTTCAAGTTCAGTTATTTACGTAGATACCCGTACATGTGCCAAAATATACTTTACAGAAAAGGGCTTGCTAGCTATTCTTCTTAAGGGGACAGTTACTGCCATTTTCATCATCCTGTTTTTATTTTTAAATTTGCTCCATATATTTTTTTCTTATTTCAGACACAAAATGTGGAAAGACTTTTCTGTTATGAAATTATTTTATCTCGCACAATTTTCGCGTAATGGCTTGCTATAATGAAAATTTGGATTTTCCCGTTTTAAGGACTACATTGAAACCAAGAGACCTACCAAACTGAAATAAAAATCACACTGGATTAAAACGTCGCAGGCTACAATTTCAAGTACAAAAATACAAAAAATAAAACCGTTTTGTATTTAAATGAAAATGCTAAATCAAAAATAACAATTTTAAAAATTCACTATTTATTTCAAAATACAATTATAATTTATTTTATAGTTTAACATAGCTGAACTTGTACCCTACAACTTCGTTATTCAATGTGTATTTTTTTAGTTTGGTTAGTGTGTTCGTTTTACTATCGTAATTAAAACGGAAACATGCAAATGTTGGCTTTAACGAACCAATTCCGCAAAATTATTGCGAGATAAAAAATTTTTATAACAGCAAATTTTGGTATTCTGTATAAAACAAGAAAAAATATCTGGTACAAATAGCCTGTAATAATATAAACATGGTGATGAAAATTGCTGTCCACCACCCGCTTAAAGATATTTAATTACTGAAATGTAAACAGTTAAGACAGTTAAGACAGTTGCTCTCTAGTAACTTTCCATACGAAAACATAGCACAGGAAATTTGGAGACAGGCCTCATAAACAGCCAATCGTAAATACATTCCCTTACGATACTTGACAGCGACAGTTGAATAAATAACATGTGTCAGTTAATCTCAAGGTCAGACTGGTTGTGTCTATACTTGCTCGAGTATCAGCTGTCTATATTCTAGTCCCAGTTTCAGCAGGACACTTAATTTATCCCAAGTCACTTAAAAGTGGATTACGTAATTCATTTCTTGACGGTTTGTAACTGACACGGAATAATTTAAAGCATGCTTCATTAAAAGCGATCTTCTTTTAAAGATAATATGGACAAAGGAATGCACGTTCGTAAAGTTTATCGAAGCTATTTATTAAAGAGTTGGCAAACGTTTTTGCTTTCTACCGACTAGACCAAAGTTTTACTAGGTCTGAGTCGCACGTACTTGACATAGAAAATTTTGCATTAAGTAGTAAATGATTACAATATTTCGTGTATCAAATAAAACACTCACTTATTCGTAATCAGAGTACTACTACATAAGCATTAAATGTTTTAAGAACAATTGCTTATCTTGTCCGTAAAACATATATCATACATTTAATAATGGTTTACGTATACATCTTCTGTATCAAGTGTTTAAACCGATGCCTCGGAAAACTAAATATAATATACATAACATTAGGGACTGTGCAAATTATTGGTAAATTTTTTATGATTACTTTTACAAGATCGGGGCATGCAACTACCAAACACGAGGAGCAAAATCTTATATTTGCTGTCTTTAATTTAAAGAGATATTTAGGTACGAAATTGGCAATATATCGCCCTAGATCAAATACATATTAAATTATCGTGAGTATAAGATAAGACTTTCTCATTTTCGCGTTACGATGAATGCGAACTCATGCGTTAAAAGCATCTCTTTTAACAGGTTTATTGACTCTTCTTACATTATTATACGAGAGTAATATTATACGTCAATATAGCAGCTAAACGAAAAATTAAGGAATGCGTTTTAATACGTGATGGTTTAAGTCAACGATAACCACTTTTCATGAGCTGTAGTTGTGTGTAAATTGACTTTGTGGAAAAACATGCGCGTGAAAAGTTTAGTGTACCGTGTCCATTACTGCTGCATATTTGTAGTGAAAATAAGTTTTGATGTAATGAGAAATTCAGATCAGAGTATCTAACCAAATATCGTATACAATATTTGATTTAACCCTTAAACTAATTATGACATAAAAATTATGTTTCAATAAACAACATATAGATTTTGTTAGAAGCAGAAACAATCATATCGTAAGTTTTAATAACACAAAAAACATTGTCAGGTGTTAAGTGTGTGATGATGAGAGCGACATTCAGTAACAAAGTAACATGTAGGGTTGTCTATTAACATCTAGTCAAGCTGTGAGCACTTTACAGAAACAGTAGGTACTCAGTGAAAACAATTATGCGTGTTGCATATATCAAAGGGGTTTATTTCAGTTCAGTGCAAAGAATAGCTGAACCTTAAAAATTCCGCTAGTGGAGGCACATTGCAGGAATTTCCGTAACGCGTGAAGGAATACTAAAACTTACCAATATTTAAAGTAACACAGTAGAACTGAATTCTTGCAAAACAATACAATTGCAATATTCTGTGATTTAATTATAGTATAATGCAAGGCCTTTATAACCATCGAGAATTTAGTTTTATTGATCATGACAATTTCGTAGCATAAACAATTAATATTTTCCGTTGGTAAAAATAAACACGTACGTAATTTGTCAGTAATTTTATTTTAACAGCTTATGTTTTTGATCAGTTTTGGTACATTTGGTCATGTTGTGGCGTAGGAAAACATTAAGAGGACTGTGAACATATTGATACTTTCAGTAATCAGGCGCCCAGAATTTCTGAAGGAAAATGTATGTATATGTGTGCGTATATATATATATATATATATATATATATATATATATATATATATATATATATATATATATATATATATAT
>PNEQ01122307.1:0-25028 GCA_003012365.1 Medauroidea extradentata
ACACAGGAGTAATTGTGTGCATAACTAATTGTGTTGTGAGAGTTCTAGTTGATTACTGTTTTGTGTATTTCATAGCTTTGTGAGCTATTAAATCCAGTACTTAATTTAACTCTTTTATTTGTAATTATAGACCTCTATCCCAAAGAACTCATGGGAATTGCCCACATATAAAGTTTATGTCTCAAACTTGTAACAATACTTTTATGTGTATGTTTTTTTTAGTTGTTCTTTAGATATCTTTATTCCGGAGAAGTGGTTTTAGTGTTCTAATCACTATCTTGTATCTAATTTGTATTATTGCCTTATATATTAAAAATCATCCCCAAATATTTACCACTCTTTACTCATTTTATTCTTCCTCCGTCTTGTATCAAATCATTAACTTTCTCATTCGTTACTATCAATACTCATATTTGGTTAAGTTCATTTTGAGACTTGCAGCATCGTATTCTTCTTCAAGTTTTCTTATCATATAGCGGAGGTCTTCTTCATCTTCTGCTATGACTATCTGATCATCTGCGAAAAACAAAATAAATAGCACATAATATCCTACCCTCAGTCCCATGAATTTCCGTTTCTAACCCATTGTACTATGGATCCGTCCAAATATATTTTGAAAAGCGTAGGAGATAAACCACAACTTTGTCTCAATCTCTTTCTTTGATTTATTCATAGTTATTCCTGTAATATTTATGAATAGCCCGAATTAACACTGGATTAATTTCCATGTTCTTCATTCCCTTCAATAGCCAACAGATTGACACATTATTATACGCTTTCTCCAAGTCTATTTGAGCTATGTTCCTCTAAACTTTTTTTTCGAATACTATTTTTCAAATTAAAGGCATTATCCACCGTCGATCTTCCAGTCCTGTAACCTGCCTGTTCTTCTAGCTATTTATCTTTTATTTCTTCTTCCGTTTAATCCCTTAGTACTCTATAGTATAATCTTCCTACGGATGGAAGTACTGTAATACCTCTGTCATTTGCTGGATCGCCCTTGGAACCTTTTTTCATGGATAGTCTCAAGTTTTTAGGAATTCGGTCACCATTCAAATAAAGAAGCATGCGCTGTACTATACTATGCAGTTTACGTAAATAAAATAGTAGGGACACCTAAGAGCAGAGATTCCTCAGCCACATTAAGACAGTCAAACTCTAGTCGCTGCCAGGAATAGAACTAGCTTCGTAACAGCTCAGTCTCTTGGCAAGAGTGATACGGTTATAATGCTGTCCGCCGGGTTTTTAAGTAATGTACTCGTCAGGGAGCCGAAATTTTAGATCTCTTGCTTGAAAAAATTATAGTTTAATGTTGTATTTCATTAAATGTTATTTATATTTTTATCATTTGATTGAATTTACCGGGAATCGATCGGGTATGACTAAGTTGGAGTATGGCTTAGGCAACAACATTATCAGTATGCATTAAGTAGACTATTTGAATATAATAATTTATTTTAATTAAAAAATATTGACAATATATTTTTAAATTGAAACGTTGCCAATAATTTCGATTGATTTTTTAATTGATGTTCAGTACACTCATTGTTTTAAGTGATGCAAGAAAATTTCGTCATTCAGCCGCTTCGACAAGACATCGGGTGTCACGTCAGTTTTTTTGTGTAGTCGAGGGAAAAAGAAAATTCTGAAGGCGAAAAAAAAGGGGGGGGGGACTTTGAAAGGAAAGAGAGAGATTTCGGATTATTCTGACTGTAAAAAGTATCGTTTTGAGATATAAAAAAGGAAAAAAAATATCGTGGCCATGGGCTGTGGTGTAACAATATGGCAAAAGTCCTCACTCGTCACTCCTGACTCCCCCGCCCGGGAACCGCTATAATTGTACTGCACTACTCGTATTTCTTTGCTTCCCATGTTAACTTCTGGTTATAGGCCTACGTTGCATCCTGAAAGTTTAAGCACTAACGTTGGAAGATATTGTTTAGCCTCAAATTGCGCACACACACACATACGTGTATATATACATATGTATAGCCTATATATGTGTATATATATGTGTATAGCCTATATTTGTGTATATATGTATGTATGTATTATAATTTTTCGAAATGTATGCTTACCCAACACAGTTAAATGGCGAATGTTTTTCTTACTGTAACTGAAGAAGACCTCTGGAACCATTAAAAAATGTTCTTACTGTTTCACGCACGTAATAACGTAAACGTGTAATTAAACTTATTGTACGAGTGTATTAAATATACATCTTAATGTTTTTTAAGTGTTTCAAGCATGATAATAATTTTGCGTACTACTAATTGTTGTTAAACAGTCTGGCATGTGGAATAAAACTAAGTACTCACTCAAAATATTAAAATAACATTTTAGAACGTACTGGTTATTTGAAAATATGTTTATAACATAATTTTGGTCTAATATGAAAAAGTAACTCAGAAAATACACTAAACATTTACTTGTTGAATTAAATTTAATCATAAACCAATTAAAAACATAACTTGATTTGTTCGCATTGTTTACGACCGTTCTAAATTTAAAATATATATATATATCATAATAATCGCCCTATATTATTAAATACAGAAAATTTAAAGAGCTGCTTTTTATCTATAGCTATTATTTGCTCAGTAATTTTAATTGTTATTAAATATTGGCCTATCAGAAATAGTCTTCATTCACCAAATGCTTACAAATTAATATCCTTCATTTAATTGAGTGGGTACTAAAAAAAAGCTCAAAACATTTTTGAAAAAAAAAAAATTATAATTTTAAAAAATACACATACTGTAGTATTTTTCATCCCGCCCAACGTCAGTAAAGCTACCAGGCGCAAGGATTCCAGCATATATTAATATACAAGTCAAAATTTTCGCTTAAAATCTTACTAAATTGCGAAAAAGAAAAACATGCCATATATTTTAAGTGTGACTATTTTCGTGAATGTTCATTGTTTTAAAATGTTGGCTCATAGAAAGTTTGCAAGCCAAAGGCCAACAACTTGTAGACCTATTCAAAATAACGAAATTGTGACCTATGACTAGGGACCCTGTTTTTTCGCGAAAAGAGTTTTGCCCCAGTTTGTTTCAGTGCCTTACGTGCACATCTGCAATTTTGCTTCATGGTTATTGGCAGCGTGTATGTGTGAAGAGCCGTATCTCATTTGACTGAGCCAATTACAAAAAACTTTCCTGCAACATCACACGTCTGTGATTTGCCGGTAGAATCTCAAGGCTCGTGACAGTTTAATATCCAATCGCTGACAACGAAGCAGAACTGCAGATGTGCACGTAAGGCACGAAAACAAAGTGAGGCAAAATTCTTTTCGCGAAAAACAAGGGTCCCTACCTATGACACATTCAATATAAATAAATATAGTTTATGCACTAGAAGTTAACTGTAGTATAAAATAAAATTTGTCGGTATTTATTCCTTTAAAAATCTAAGTACACAGCTAAAAAAAAAAAAAAATATATATATATATATATATATATATATATATATATATGTTGGCGTAGCAAAATTGCTGGTGACACCGACTGCTTGGTTTTATATAATTGTTTAAACATATTACTAACGAAGTACATCAAAACCAAAAAATTGTCTTCTAGTAAACATTCATATTTTAAGAAATTAAGGAAAGAGACCTTAATTTTATACAAAAACAATTCCAACTATAATCTGAAGAAGTCATTTGTAGAGATGATGGTTTATCGCGGGAAAACTTGACTATTTGCTAGAATTCAACATACGCTCAGCTTATGAAAAGATAACTGGCTTTCGCTTGTACATGGAGCTGTTGCCCTAATTTGGCTAAGCCAATAAGAATCCCGCTGTTGTAATATTTGGTGCCTGTTATTGGTATGCAGACAGCTACGGTCTGTCAGTGGTTTCAAGGCTATGTTGGTGCAAAAAAATTTCGCGATATACCATCATCTCTAGTCATTTGTTAATTGGGTAATGTTGGATGTGTAACTGCTATGTGTAGGTTTATTATATTAATTCCTCATTATTGTTAATGCTCTGGAATACTCTCCATTAGTAAACGTTTACAGTAGATTTACTAATCAATACTTTGGCAAGTGTACTTAATGGCAATCTAAGACCACGTTTATTTTCAGTGTGTTCTTAAAGTAAAATTTTAAGTTGCATTTTACAGCTCGTAAGCATTCACTCAACGATACTATGAAGCAACGTTAGTAACATCGATAAAATATGACCAATCAATAAATTTTTAAATAAAAATAATATATGCTCAAGATCATTGTGAAATTCAGCAGCGAATTTCCTTGGGGAACGTACTCGCATAATAAAAACCACGGTGTAAACAATACTCTGTAAATTTGTAAGACAACAAAATTTCAAATAGTACAAATGATAAAACCGCATAGATATGCAAATGTGCTTGTCAATTGGACAAAGAATTATGGAAACAATTACCGGGATCTTATTTTAAACCACGAAAACTTAATTGAAGATTAAATCTTTAGATCTACATTACCCGTAAAGTCAGAATAAAACTCCACGTGGAATGTAAATGAAATTATTTTATTTAAAAGAAGTTTTCTGCTTCATTTACTTCATACATTAACTCTCTGTATGTGTGAATTAAAATATGTAATGTAATTAATAACCTCAGATTATTACGAAAAAAACTATTATGTTATATACAGAGTGTTCCATTACAAAATCGTAAAACTTCACCAGCGTGTTCTGGAGAACAAAAGCAACTGAAAGAGAACAGTCCCAATCTAACAATGTAAGCAACAACCAAGTTAATTATCAGAATGCAGCTTATGGTACGTGGTTTATATTAAAATTTAAAAAAAATTAGCTTTTTAAATGAGATTTTTTTAACTTTAGTTGTGCCAGACGGCCGGAATGTACTCGAAGTAATTGGTAACGAACACAGAAAGAAGAAAGTAATATTGGCATTATTAATATAAAATTAGTTATCACTACAGTAGCCTAACAATGTTGAATAATTACAACTAATGTTTGATTGGATAATGACCAGAAATTGGTTAATAAATGTGTAGTACACTTTCGTTTTGTGTACTCAATGTAAAGAAGATTATTGTATTGACTGATATTGTTTTGTTGATTTCTGGATAATACTTTCTGGATTAAGTTGTACTAAAATAATATTTTCTTATTATTATATAGTTATCCAAAACTATAATTATTTATTCATTTACGCAACAAATGAATAATGACATTAACACAGTGTTGGCCAAAAATAGGCCCAAATGTAATTTTGCTATTCACGTTACGATGGTGGAAAACAGCGAGGATATTTTCTGCCTGCTTATCCTCCAAATTAGTGTATAGTGTCCTGCGCCTTGCATGATTGGCCGGCTATGTGAGACTTTAGTTGTTTACAGGCGAATCACAGACGCCCAGTCGTAGCGCATCAGAGATTAGACTGGCCCAGTCAAAATAGACTCCTCGGGAGTGAAATAAAAACGTTGGAAATGAATACATTACTAGAGATGATGATTTATCGTGGGAAAACTTGACTGTTTGCTGGATTTCAACGTACGTTCAGCCTATCAGAAAATTACTGGCTTTCGCTTGTACGTAGAGCTGTTGCCCTATTAGACAGAGCCAATCAGAATCCTGATATCGTAATATTTGATGCCCTCAGACAGCTACGTTGTGTCTCACCCAATAATACGCGTTTCAAGATACTGCAGTGTTTTCAACGGTATGTTGGCATAAATAATTTTCGCGATATACCATCATCTCTATACATTACATTGAAGCTTAGCACACAATCAATTTTGTTTTCCTCCATAAATCACAATCCCTAGCTATGACATTCTTCTCAAAGCTTTCTGAACCTTGGAGAGGTTGGGCCAGTTTAGTACCAAGTAACAGTTGCTCATTTGGGTATCATATGTCCTTGGAAGGAGAGTCATCGACCCGCATTCATACTCAGCGTAACAAGAAAAAAAGTTTTTTTTTCTCTTCGCTTCTTGGTTATTCCAGTGGGTTTGGGTATGGTGATGGCTGATGGTGTAGGAGGGTGCACGCACTCGGCGCAGCACAGTTGGCTGAGAGGCAGGCCAATAGCTGGAGACGGTGGCGGGCGCGGCGCGGAATATTGAAATGTCAGACACATGCCACGCGACCCAATATCTCCTATCTGCTATCTCCCGACCCCGCGCCCCTGGTCCTCGTCACAGGCCCCAGCCTCATTATCTATTCTCTGTCTCTCCCGCGGCGCCTTCGTCTCGCCTCGGGCTAGTGTTGCCGACACTCCAGCGAGGCCGTTGTTGGTCGGGCGCCGTACCCACCAGCCCAAGTGTCTATAATATACAAGCCCGCGGTCTGGAGGTTCTTCATCACGTCTTAGGCCGCTCTCACAAGGTACCTACAACTACTTTATTTCCCACATTTTAACCTGAAATGAAAGGCCGCGGTCACTCTATACGTGGTTCACTTTAAGGCCATGATCTTTCATTTATTTCAAACAATTGCAAATAACTCAAATATTTTTTAACCAAATACTGTGATGAAAAAGTTTGAGACTATGTACAGTCATACGATACACAATTTTGCCAGAGCGTTTATTGAAATAATGTACCGTTTGCTAGCAAAAAAATATATTTTGCTTCATTTTGGCTTATTTTGACAACGAAATATGCGATATTTCAGGGGCAAAAATATAAAAATCTGTTTGGTGTATTGCAACAGAAAAATTCAGATACAAACGATGATATATAACTGTTAAAACTGTAAGAATGAATTTTTGATATATGTATTAATTTGCGTTAAAAAATATTTTTTCTAAACCACTGTAAAACTAAAGATCGAGGCCCTAATGCGAGCACCCTGCAACACTTGCAATGATCGAAAAATTGTATTCATTTGCGTTAATAAAATAAAATTTTGATATTTTTGAAATTTTTGCACTAGTTTTTAGTTACATGGAAGTTTTAGTATTGAAAATAGTAAAGATAGAGACGTAATGGCTCACAGAAAATTGTAAGCAGTGCTCAGTTGATCATGAACAACCTATAGGTACAGAACTGCTTCATTTACACTCAGCTTTATGAAGCGGTTACACAAGCTCCGAACGAGTTAAGATTGCTCCCTCGACTCGTTCTAAGTAAACTAGTTTCATGTGTAGTTTCGAAGATCATGTCTTGTCTGCTCCTCTCTTCTTAACTAATCCGTGCAATTCGAGCTGTGTAACAAATACGGCTGTATTTGGTGTGACATTTTTCTCTCGTTAAATTAAATAAACTTTTAAGTTTGAAGTGTTTTGTTAGTTTTATACGTACAGCAGCACTGCAGTTAGAATGCAGCATGTTAATAAAATGTCATGGACTGTGAGAGTGAATGTAAATAATTATCATACAGTCTATGTTCCAAGTTTGTTGAGGCTAGAAAAGTTTTTTTTATTCCGGTTTAGGTGTGTAGCCTCGCAAACGTACGTTAAACTGTAAATGCGATCTAACATGGCTGCCGAATGTGTGTAACTAAACATTTTTAAGATATCTAGTGTGGTCGTGGTCAAAGTTATTCGCAAACCAAAATTGTGGTTACATATCAGTTGTCTCTCACTCACTTTTAACATGTTTCACAAGTAGTTCAGAACGACTTATCTTCTGTGCTGCGTTTTTTATTGCTTCGAGAGCATAGAGCGATGCCTATGTCAGAGACCTGGCGAGACCAAGGATAGGCATTCACCTTAAGTAGATATGGGGTTCGTCAATGCTTTTCTGGCATGAAATTTTTTAACATTGCATTGTTTTGCTATTAAATGACACAGTCTGTAGCAGGGAGCCCCAACGAACACAAAAAGATTCCCCAGTCGCAACGCCTTCAAGTGAACACTTTTTAAGAAAATTGACGTAGAAAATGTGGAGCCTGACATGTAGGCAACACGCGATACACTGGAGGTTTGAATACACTATGTATAGGAGCAGGACGTTTCCGCGAAAATATTTTTGAACCACTTTGTTTTAGTGCCTTATGTGCGCACTTGCAGTTCTGATTTGTAGCCAGTGATTGGATGTTTTAACTATCAGCGCTTTGAGGGGTTTTTCCGCAAATCACAGACGTCTGATGACGCAGTAAACGTTCTTCTGATTGTGCAGAGTCGTTTTGTATTTGACTATGCCAAGAATACGCAGCCCATAACCATAAACTGGTGCTGCAGGTGTGCACGCAAGGCAATGAAACAAAGTGATGCTTAAACCCTTTCGCACAAACGTCGTGGCCCTATCTATGTAAAAAAAGTTGCCAAGAAATATTTATTTTCCTAGTTCTTCGACTCGCTGCTGCAGTTGCCAATTTCACTGTGTAGGCCTACTGGCAGAGAACATTCACTCTAAGGAGTAGTCACATAACAGTAAACCACCATCAGATGAAGACTAAAAACGCAGTTTTTTATGAGTAGCACATTGATAGCAAAATTGTAACTATACACAGCTCTATTATTGAGTAATTAGAAGTAGGTACATACAGAGCACGGCCCAGTTAGTAGCGATGTAAAGCGACCAGCTGGAAAAACGCGTAGACTTCTGTACCTAAACTTTTACGCATGCAATGCTTCGGCGTGATTAATCGAATTTTACCTTGCCTTTGCAATATCCGTCCTACATGTCAACCGTATTGCATTACATTCTTCTTTCATTCTTCCTCTTCTCGCCCTCTCACTGTCAAGCTATCGACCCTACCTATACTCGGTTGGCAGTCACTGTACAGTATTATGGCTGTAAGTAACGTGCTCAGGCTGACAAGGTATGCTACTAGTATAGTAGCGTGTGATGGTTTGCATCGTTCCGCGTGTTTAGTGATTTGCTGTCACATAATAGTAGAAGAAACAAAGAACACATGTTGGGTGAATTCATTAAGTTTACGAGAATAGATATTCGGTTATTTGGAAGATGAAACAGTTTGTGAACTATTGAATTTATTCAAAAGTCGCCTCACAAGAGTTGTACGTATGTTGAGGAAGTTTTATGTTCGCTCAAAAATAAGAACAATTTTACAGGTTGTGCTTATGTAATATCCCGAGCAAAGCAACACGCGTTCTTTTCAAGCCATGTGGAATAAACAGTTTGAATGACTGTAATACTCTGTAGCAAATTATGCTCTGCATTTCGTTACACTTCTACGAATTACAAATTATTTCAAGCAAAAAAAAACTGCTTAGTCATATTTTTTTACTTGACGCGGTAACTGTATAGTTGACGAAAAAATATTACAGGGGCACGTTTTATACCCTCTAAGAGTACACTTAAAATCCAGAGAAGACATTAGGCCTACTTCCAAGTGTTTTGCTAATATACCAAAAATACAATCTACATATCTCTACAAATACAATATGAGATTACAGAAATGATGGCATAATTGATTCGAGATGTTGCAGGTGAGCAGAATGTGTAGGCCTAAATGCCATGTTTTGCACTTCTGGGAGATGGAATTTAGAATAATAACAATAGAGAAAATATTGCGATTGCTGCCAGTTGTTTCAAAAATATAACAACAATAACAAAAAATTTAGTACACAAACTTGTACATATGCTACCTTGAAAATCCATCATGACAGTAGAATTGACAACTATAAACTTCTCAGCCAATGTTATGGTGGGCACATGGTAAACTATAGGTCAGGACACTTCAAGATTACAGCTCTGTTTTTTTTTTTTTTTTTTTTTTTTTTTTTCAAATTGCAGGAACATCGTTATCATAAAAATATGTAAAATTTCAATGCATGAAAAGATGGGCGATTGCAGCTAGGCTAAATCAGGAAATAAGGTAATGTATTAAGTTAGTTATGCAGGTGCTGAGACCTAATATATAATGCTGTATTAATGTTTGTGTAGTGACATTACCTTGTAACATGGAAAGAGAACTTTGTTTAAATTCCGTAGCGTTCTAGTTTGGGTAAGATTACTTATATACACCTATACAAATAAAATTTTGACCCACCGGTAAATCAGCCCATCCGCGGAAAATGTTTGCCTCTCCTGGAATTATTATAAAGCTATGAACCCAAGCGAATCTAATACAACAAAAAATATATACCCTGCATTAATCTTCGGCTTCTGACATGTTCTCTTTGCATTCGCTTAACCCTGCCGTATGTTACGCAATAACTACACGATCCATGTCAACTTCTGAAGTGAAGAAACCAAATCTTGCGTTTATTTCGTTATGAAACTTACCTTCTTCCGTTGTATTAGTTTGGCAATCATCCTTTTGACTGTGACCAAATGTGTGTGTTGGGGTTGTTTCGGCAACTGAATTTACTTTTATATTTCGCCCACTTAAACTTTCCTTTTACGTCTTTTTTTGTTAACCCTTTAAAGCATTGTGGTTTTACAGAAGCTTCACATTCATAAAATTCTAAATTAAGCCTATCACTAGTCACACATTCCGTTAGCAAGCTGTAAACTTCGGCAACAACATTAAGGACTATGTTAGATGATTCGAGCTTCATATAAGTCAATTCAAAACTGTTCAATAAATCGCCCAACATTAGAGAGAGTACTGATGTTTATAGCCACTGTACTTTACGAAGATACCCTAGAACTTCACTTCGTGTGAGAGATTGTGTTGTTTCGTCATTGGCAATATTATTAGGTGCTTCTGTACACAGTAAAAAAAATTTCGTACTTTTACAAAAAGGTTTTTTGGAAACCTGTTTCGTAAAAAGTTTTTTGTAACACTACAAAAATGTTTTGTAATATTTACAAAAAACTTGTACTTTTAGAAATTTCTTTGTATATTTACAAACATTTCTGTAAATCTACAAACAAATTTTGTGTATTTACTGCTAATATTTGGTTCACTTTACAACAATTGTTTGTAGAGTTACAAAAAATTTTTTTGGAAACTGGTTTCCAAATATTATTTTTGTAAAATTACGAAATGTTTTGTAAAATTTGTCTGGTCTTCAATGTTTATTTTGTTTCAAATCGAAAAATTTACTCATTAACATTTATTTTACTAGTTCCTAAAGGTGTTCACAATATTTATAACCACTTTAAAAGGTTTCGGACATCTCACATTTATTACCTGACTTATAATGTTCTGATGTTAGTTTACAAGATTTTCCTTGTAAATGTAAATATTTTTTTACTGTGTAATTTCCATCCAGTCTCTGTCAAGACTTTTAAAAGCGCGATAACGGGCTGACCAACGAGTTTAGTTTTAGCTTTTTAAACTCCTGTCGTCTTTATTTGTAATACATTCTTTTAGGCCTACCAAACGGTAAGAAAGTGAGAAAAAAATTATTAATTTTTTAATGAAATAATCAACACTTTCTGCTGCAGCAACGAACTGCGTGCTGATGTCGGACACAATAAATTGTCAACGAGGTCTGCCCTCACGCGTCTGCCCACATTCGGGTCGCTCATTCAAGATGCTCCCCTCCCAGCCCCGTGCTGTTCAACACCGCGCGGCCGCTGTTTTTGTGTCGATTAAGGGGAATTGATCCCTGTCACATCGGTTTTACGGTTTTTCTTATAAATCAGGGAATAGACACATTGTTTTACTTTTTTCACGCTGACAAGGCACAGTTTGTAGTTTCATTCACTTTTTGGAATCCACATGGCATTGTTTCTGTTAATGTTGCGGCCTCTGTAGTCGCTCCCGTAAATAAAGCATGTTTTCCTTTTCAGCTGTTTCCCGTTGCAAAATAATGAATATATCGTGGTTCCAGCAATTACAGAAAATCGATTAAGTTTGTATCTATGCCTTGTCGTGACAGTAATTTTGATACATCGACTGGAACATAAGTTATCGAAAAGAAACAGATAAATCCAAGGTGTTAGGGATCAATACCCCTTAAGAAATACTTAGTTGCAGTCAATGCTAAATGTCATTATAATATACAGTGTATACACCTACGCTACTTCGTTACACGTTTGTTAACCTTGGCTGGCACCAACTCTAACAATAACACTAATTGTATATTACTGTCCTAATAAATACATTGTATTCTATGTAGTATAAAAATAACGTAATTTTTTTTACTTTTTAGTAAATTTTTTTACAGTAGATTTTTTGAAGTCGGTGTTATTTTTTGTTAAAAAATTTTTATCCTAAAAATAACGCTGAATAATTGTTCAACCAGGTGATAAAATGTAATAAATCTGGACTGGAATCTACGGTAACAGGTAGGCCTACACCTTTAGTTTACCAATATATTACGTTACATTCTCTGCCACAAGCTTGACAAATCTTCGTAAGAGAATGAGGACAAATATTATCTTATCCAGGATTATACTCCTTAGGAACGAATTCTGCCATAAAAGAGCTAAACTCAGTAAATTAACTTAATGCACGTTGAGAAATTTCCCCCGTTGCAAGATAGTTCGAATTAGTGCGAATAATTAATATAATTGCTCTGCTACCCTTCGAAAACCCACTATGTGTTCCGCCTTCGGGCAGGGTAACATGTGAATGAAAGACGGTCGGGGTGAAGGTTGTGTCGGCTGCTCGACTAGCGAGATATGCCTGTATTTCGTCCAGCTTGAAGAATGGGTGCGGTGTGGGTGAGATGAGTGTGGAACAGCTACGGGATGAGAAAAAAACGGAGGAAATGAGAGTTTACAGAGAAAACCCTGTCGGCCAACGGTAACGTCTGCCACGTTTCCCACGTTTGAAAAATCTTTGACCCTCTGGGGATCGAGCCCGGAATGTCTGTAGTGGGAGACGATAAGCCTGGCCCCTTGACCACCGCGGCTCCCCTCTGCTTCCTTCTCGTGTTTTTTATTTGATTTTATAACTATGCGATGAAATTTCCTTATATAGATGACCTACGTGTTTCGTAACTAAAATGCGTGGTTTATGTTCTTGTGAATCTACATCTTTCTTTTTAAGTTTTTTATGGTCATGCTTCCAGTCATGAAATCACGGTGTGTATAGACAATGGTAGGATACAAGCGGGTGAAACGGGACTGCTCCGATAAAACCCACTGTGAAACGGCACCGTCCGCCACGTTTCCTACACATGAAAATTGGGAGCGACCCCACAGATAATAGAAACCAGGTCGTCGTGGTAGAGAAGCGAATAGTCCGACCACTCACTGCACAACCGCGGCATATGCTATGGTTAGAGACATGCAAAATTCGCGTTATCATTTAGTACCAGACTAAACTTCACATTCCTATACATATCAGAACATAATCTGCGATTCCGTTGGACACGAACTTGTTTTGTGTTGTCATTGACGTGTGTTACGTTTTTACAGAGATTGGCCTCTCTACCGTGTAAGCATTCTCCGCGGCAAGTCACGACAATATCGGCCAGCAGGAGACGTCGAACAAGCCTATAGTCACTTGGAGTCTAGTCACCTGTCAGAAAATAACGCGAATTTTGCATGTCTCTAGCTATGGTATAGTGGATTGAAATGCAAATGTATGTTTTTTTTTTTACTAAATATTCACATAGGCCCTATTACAGGTTCTAATGCTTCGAGGAGGTAAACAGGGAATGCGAAAGTCTTCTAAAATAATCTGTAGAATAAATATGCAACGTGGACGTTACTAAAGTGCCTAAAACTTATCGGTATATCCTGAGAGAAACTTTCGGCGACACATACTTGCGAATAACTTTATCTCCTAACATAATATTACACGCTATTATATAGATGCCAACTTTAACCCTGTAAATAACACACGTGAAGTATTTTTGTTCGTATTAACGGTTTGCACATTTCTAATAACTTTGAGTGTCATCCTCAATTTTAATAGTTTTAAGTAATATTACGGCACTAAATAAGAGAATACTTTAAATAAGTTATTAACAGAACACGTGTTGTACTTAACATGTTTTATTTATTAAATATTCCTCTGATATAAATGTAAGCCTACTTAAAAGAACTTCCTAGCGCTGTAAGTAAATGTATAAATGTTTTCAAAGAAGAAGCTTAGGCTGTATTATTTTTTCAAATATTGAAATAACGCACCTATTGTTTTGGATTTGTTCTTCCTAACTCGCGTTCTAGCCACAGTAAGTCAACGCAGGGAGTTTGTACTGTATTAACCAATGTTTATACTCGGAGCAGGATATATTTATATAGCGTGGCCACTGATATTTCTGTTGTACGGTAGGATGACGCAGCACTGTTTTCTTAAAGAACCATTTGAAGTGCCCTTCTATACTTTTTAAGTTTGTGTTTCAGTGGTTATTTAGCTGAGTTTTTAAATTCCAAGGTCTGAGAGATTCTGAAGGCTATGTTTACCTATTATGTACTAAGCATGTCTGTCGTCATCAGAGGATAAATAATCAATGCCATATCGGCTACAACTTGAAGTATGAACTGTGTGTAAATTAGCACAATATTTTTGACGTGTTTGCTTTTTCGTTTTCTTCTTCATTTTTGTAAATGTTTTTTTTTTTTTTAATTTTTTAATTTTGATTTTTTTTTTTTTTCAAGTTAGTTCACGTCGAATATGTTTGTACTTTGAGTGCATACAAGTCTACTTATTTTAAGTAAGTTCGGCGAACTCCACGGCCAGGGCTGTCAAAGTACGAACTTGGGACAAGACCCGTAGCTCGAAACTCGTCCAGCACAATACAGATGTACACTTGAGATTGTTTGTTATATAACTGGTAATCCTGTTAGAAGTCTAGCATAAAGCGGAAAAAACTGCCAACACAGAAAAATACGCTACTAGATAATAGACCATAAACATTGGACCTACAATGTCAGATTTCGAATGTTAAATTTAATTCGAGTTAATACTAAGCACCGTATCTACTGCCATGTTAAATGTGAAAAAATGGATGAATATTATAACAAACCTGTCATCAAACATACATATAACACTCAGTGTAAATAATTTGTATTAAAATTATGAAAAATGTAATAGTTGTCAAGTTTTCTGGTTAATTAAATAATAGAACTCAGCGGTAGTTAACGCTAACATTTTCATATGTTTAAAACAAAATCAGAATGAATATTTTTGATACTTTTGTTCTACGACTCATAAGTTACCTGCAAATAAATTTCGATTTCGGCAGTCACGTACGGTTCAACCCATAAATGAATCACTTTTACCTGACGAGAGAGATATTTCTTGCAAGTAATAAATTTTCAAATTTGTCAAATAACTCTTCAGATTTTTAAATTGTTATTTACAATAAACAAAACTCGTAGGGAGTTTTACTTTCTCACATAGTAATTATAATTCACAAATGCAGGAACAATTTTGAAAATATGTAAACAGGTCAAACAAAATATACAAAAATCAAATCAAATTTGTATGATAGGGAGCCTATATGTGTACCAAGTTTGATGAAATTCTAAGTTGTTGTTCCTTATTGGCCTATATCTAGTTTAATCGAAACTTTTAAAATTACCGCAATTTTGAAAATGTGAATTTAACGTAAACGAAATATATAAATGCCAAGTCAGATTACAAAAATGCTACACGTATAAAAAGTTTGATGAAATATGGTCCACTTGTTCAAACGTTTTTAAGGGGACACACGCACGCAAACCGAAAGGTGATCTCATAAGCCTACTTTTTCCTTCGGAAAGTAGGCTAAAAACGAAAATATGACGTTGAAAATTGATGTTTACCACACCCTTAAGAGGGCGTGGTACTTGATTCAACGCTAAACGCATTAATCTATAACTTTAGGTTTCTTGAAGCCAATTTGCGAAAATTCAACAATAGCAAAACGTTAGCTAAAACTGTTGTCTAAGAATCCTAGAGAACAGTTTTAGCTAACGTTTTAAACAAAATTGTTTCCAGTGTTACGAACTTCTGGGGTACAATCTCTGACGCCGGAACCTCAAGCATTTAACTGCGGCGCAAGAGATCGCGCTTAACGAATTAGTAATTCTGGATAAATATTTACTCATAAAGTTTGCAAATACCATTATCTAGGATTGTCATTGAGTATTTTATCCAAATTGGCTTCGAAAAAAAGCGTAGAAATCAATTGATGTTTTCAGCTTTTATTTATCTACAACGCACTCTTAAGGTCATTGCCTACCTCGGAGCACTGGCGAGAGCAAATTAATGGTTTCACATACGTTGAATTAAATTCGGTGGGGCTCAGTCCCCTTTCAAGAAATCGCATTCGAAATAAAAAAAAAAACTTTATCTGCATTGAGAAGAGTAGAATATTGCTACAAGAATAAAAACATGGCAAATAAATAATGAAAATAGTTATTTGCTTACAGTTTACAGGGTATACTGAAAAATCAGCCTGAAAGATCCTGCAGCAGTGTGGACCGCACCGAGATAGATAAACAATTCTTTCGAGTCATATTTGTAGGGGTCGGAGGGTATGGAGATTCACCTAATTCCGATTATCGTGCAAATATTAATCCTTGCTCCTCAGGGCTCTGGGGATGATGTGTAGAGATACTGGTATGTCGCAGAAATAATTGACTGTTTACTTGGACCGCAACGTAACGTGTTTATCGCTGACGTTCGTTTTTCGTTATTGGCGAGTCCACAATCGATTTGGCATTCACTTGTGCGGCGCTACTGGATATTTGTGATTATAAACAATCAAACCGTGTCATACAACCTATGGTACAGAATGCTACACACTTTATGAAATACGTTGGCACGAATTATTCTCGCGCTTTTCCAGCATCTGCAATTATATGATATGGATGTGAATGAGTGAGTGAGAGATTTTGGTCAGCATCTAGGTCTTTATCGCTGATGACGGGTGTCATAGCAGGAGTATGGAACAGCGACGGAATGATAGGAGGAAAACGGGAGATCCCCGAGAAAACCCATCCACCAACGGAATCATCCGGTACGATTGCCACATTCGAAAATCCGGGGAACGACCCCGCCGAGAATCGAACCCGGAACGCCTTGGTGGTAGGCGAGTGGTCTGACTACTCGGCCACCGCAGCTCCATGAACGTGGAGTAGGGAGGAATGTGCAAGGTAGGAATCAACGGGAGCTTTCCGAAAAGATCCGCCGACCAACGGCAACGTACGCCACGTTCCCCACGTGAGAGACATTTTGGAGAGACCTAATCGACATCCAACACAGAACTTGAACTTCGTTGTGTTTGAAAGCGAATATTCTTATCACTAATCCACCGTGACTCCGCCAGCTTCAGGACTGAAGAAAAAACCGAGAAGTTTCTACTAAAAGGCAAACATGAAAGTATGGTATATTCGCCTCTTGTCTATAAAACGCAGGATTGTCATTAGGATTTCGAATGAATACAAGTTTGTAGCCTCCTTTCCAATATACATACTTCATTACAATCTCTAATGAAACCAAACAGGTATCTTAATGGATACGTTGACAGCGCGGTCATCAAGAGGCAGGTTTAATAACTCAGAGAATAGGTAAACATGGAAGTAATCGGCAGTGGCCTGTTTTAAGGAACCATCTAGAACATTCGCATTGGGTGATTCCGTACAACCATGAGGAATTGAAATTTTCATGTGCTCTCACGCTTTCTCATACTTCAGAACTAATGCCTATATATCAGAAATTCTGCGCAGTGCAACTCTTCGGTGTAGATACTGACGCAAATATTAATGTTAGTGTTTCGCACAGAATTATTTTATTGTGGATACATTCCCAAGCATTTATGTCATGAGATATGTCCACTATCTTAAACAAAAAAAAAACGTTTGAGTCACGTTAGGTCTAAGCGTGTGAGGGCAGGCACCGAGTAAGGATTCGTGCCGTTGTTGGGAGATACGTTCTTGTGCTGCGGAGCCTGGAGAAACAATATCGTGCCCAGCTGCTGGAGCGTGGGGAGAAAAAATACTTGGTTGGATTCCTCCCGGCCTATATGAACAGATATAAGGTTTCAAGGAGCGCAGCGCCACGCAACAGTGACACAAGTGTCGGGGTCGTACCCTTCCTAACGTGACCTTGCAGCTTTGTCTTGGGAATAAACAGACAGAATGATTTCTGCCAATTTTAATAGAAACCTGATGTTACCAGAATCTTGAAAAAAAAATGTTATGAAAACATAATGCGCTGTTTGCTGGATACGATATATGACACCAGTTGTCAGTATTGAAATTTCAAGAAGTGTCATGAGAACTGAAAATTAAATTCAAAATATGTTTTCTGCCATTATTGTATAAACAGACACATTAACTTTGACAGTGAATAAACCTTTGTGTTAAACAAATTTGTGGGAAATAACATATTCAAGGTCAAACCTTATAATTCCTGTTATCGTTTTAAGGAAATTGCTTTTTTCAAACGTAAACAAAATACTGTTATGTGTTGAATTAAAAAAAGTTTTATTCCTCGAGAAATCTTAGAAAATGATTTGGAACACATCTAATACAGGAAATCTATCTTATAGTCATAGTATATTCCGAAAATCAAGGAATTATGGAACTACGCAAAACACGTGAAAAAATATATAACGACAAAATAATGAACAAGATTAATTCCTAAAATGCCTGAAGTAGACATTTTCCGAAGAAAACTTTTCCTCAAGAGCAAAACAGTTCGGTGGAGTACGAAACTGATTGTCTTACACTAAAGTCTTCTAAGTTTTCAGATAAAATGTAAGGACACCGGCTATCATGCGTTTAAAATGCGTTGTACTGTGTTATTTTTTTTACGAAACTATTCCGAATGTGCCCATTGTGCCAATGTACTTCAAACTATGACGAAAAAGTAGTTGCAAAGCATCATGCTAATTATTAGAAAAATAATTTAGCAACCCCTCAAAATGGCTAAAAACATATTTTTCAACCTGTTGTATCTGTGAAAGTACTCACGGGATTCATGTGAAACTACTCTAGAAATATGCAATGAACTTTCCTTAAAACTTTTCACCATTGAAAAGATGGGGTCATCGATGAAAGTATTGATCTAGTGATCTACGATACCACTGCACGCCGTTTCAGTGTATTGCGGCAAAGGCGATACCGCACCAGCACTCAATAGACCACAGACGATTCGTACATAGTTTTCTGTCTGAGACAGTGATTCCGTTTCTAATTATTTAGCCATTTTAACATAATTTTTTGATGTTGAATGATTTTTGCAATGGGGGCATTTGACAAACTGAATTGTTTCGTTATATATACGTCATTGCTAGTGACTTTTGCTGAGCAGCAGAAAATTCGCAGTTACATAAAAGGACTAAGTATACTATGTTTCATATAAGTTTGGATGAATTTGACAGCAACTTATGGGCAATAATTTTAATATTTTGTGATGTAATGCACATTGCAAGACATTTTAAGCTTAAAAATGTGCATGAGGTGTCCATTTATGCATTTGTACTGCAAAGTTTGTCTTATATAGTGCCACAAATCACACAATATTACAAATTATTGCCTGTTAATAGCTGTCAAATTTATCCAAACTTTATGAAACGGAGTATACGAGGAAATGAGCCACACAAAAAAGAAGAAACAAAAAAGGGATTTTAAATGACCGTAGTCAGCAAACATACAAATAACTCCGAAATAGGGATATAGTCGGTATCGCGGCCGTAGACGAACAGGTCTGGACACTCGTCTGGAAACTGGGCCGCGGTGGCCGAGGGGTCAGACCTCTCGCCTCCCACAAGGCGATCCGGATTCGATTCTCGGCGGGGTAGGTCCCGGTTTTTCGCATGTGGGAATCGTGCCGGACGCTGGTCGGCAGGTTTTCTCAGGGATTTCCCGTTTCTCCCCGCCGATCCATTCCGACGCTGCTCTATACACACATCATACCAACTCTCATCAGCACTGAAGATCTCGATGTTAAGCGCTGACCAAAATCACTCACTCACACGTCTGGAAACTTGACCCCCTTGTTGTTTGTCTGCAGTTCTCCAAGTTACCGAGAGTGTATTGCGTCTCTGACATTGCAATCAGGGCGGTCGGCCTCAAACTCCGCCCATTTCCCTCCAAATTTTTCCCAGTGTTTACATTATAAAGATAAATAATTTATCAAAACGTATATTTTTTATCAATTTATGAAATACTTCCTTTGCTCATAGTCCTAAAGTACGACTCCAGCAATCTTCATTTACTGTATAATGAAAAAAATGGAAAAAGTGAGCTGAGTTTAAGCCCGACAAAGATGCACAACACTCGATAACTTGGCAAACTGCAGCCAAACAACAAGGGGGTCAAGCAAAATACATTGGTAGATGTGTCCAGACCTGTGCTTCAACATCGTGGTCGGTATAAAATGGAAACAAAAATAAACGAAAAGGAGAATTCAAACAGACAAGGACAAAACAATGAGCATGAAAATGGCGACAATGGTGGCTAAAAACAAAGAGGATATCCCACGTGAACATAGTCGTTGTGTTGTATTATGGTCACCGCTAAGCCGCCGAGTGGTGTGTAGAACTTTGGCCGACACAAGTTTATTCGTAAACTACTCTACGTTCGTTGAGTGACAGCTGCTTAGCAATAGCATTAAAAAAAAAACGTTACATGTGTGTATATCCTTTTTCTGATTCTCCATTCATTTTTAAAACTTGTTTACTCGCTGCCTAAAATTTTTAAAATGTTCTTTGTTTTCTGTCGTAGACACAATATTCTTGGTTCAGAATTTTGAAAGGTGTAGGCACATACAACACATGCGTTTAACTTCAATACTACGTCATTACCTGATAGGATCACTTCTTAAGGGCGCCGTCTACCCTCGCGTGAGAGGCTCAAAAGCGACGGAGCAGTAAGGTCGACCTTGAAGCGCGCATCAAATGCCGCGTCACCTCAACGAATCAAGCGCTGAACTAGCGTGCAAGGTTCCCGCTGAACCGTTTTTACTATTGGACATTCAGCGACAACACTATCATTTTATCTTACGCGACGAAAGAGAAAGAGTCGCTCTACAGGTCTATAATATTCAGAATATCGTGAAAATCAGCGTCAAAAGTCCCGATTCGGTCACTTGCACACTCAAAAAAATACTTGTTAGGAACGATAACAGTTAATGGCAAAATTATATACCTATGTACTAAGATCCTTAAATGCTTTTCGGAGCCTAACCGCGTGACAACATGTTGGTTTTCGAATGAAATCAAGATTGTTAAAGGTCTGCGCGCCTCTTCACGATTCTAGTAGACGGCGCCCTTAATGCCTTAGGGCCTCGTTATCAACGAGATGACTGACGGCCAGTTCAGTGACTTGCCTCGAGGCTAGAGTGATGTGCGTGCTGTGGCCCTCTTGCTGCCCGCATTTCTCGGACTAGAACGAGCAAAATACGTCCGCCCAGACGTCCACCTTAACTACCCGTACTATGTAGGTTCTCACCGACTGCACAGTTTATATTGCACGCGCAAACATCAAGTGACGTGTCCAGAGAGGTTATACATTTCACGTCTTTAGCCGTTACGCGCGGAAATATACATATTGCCAGGAAATAGAAATTTTGCAGGGCTATTTTGAGAGCTCATTTTATTCCAAACCGCCTTTATCATCATTTACGTACTTTTAAGCCGCTGTTATAGTTCTGAATTGTCCTCATGTTAATAAGAACTCGCCAATGGTTTCATTGTACTGCAAGTAAGGAAACTTAATACATAATCCATGACGATTGCTTAGTTACTACCCATGAACCTGGCACTGTGTTATGTGTGTGCATGTGCGCATTTATGAACGGAACGTACCAAAACAAGCGACAATTGTGCGGCCATGTTACTAGTTCCGTAAGTCTGGAAATGGTGTAACGTGCATACATGCTGTGAATACAACGCATGGGTGATTGTGCTGAAAATTACTTTTTGTTCCATGTTCATATTGAAACGCTTCACTACTACAGACGTAATAAATCAGCCAGCGATGTTAAGTGCTTTTTTATTAAGAGCGTAAGCACATGCACATATTTTACAATACAAGCTGACTCTCAGTTAGTCCGACAACCCTAGTAAAGTGACTCCTTATGAAAAAGTAAACAAGAAATAATAATCTAATCATGACGTCATCCTTATCCAACCGAAATGTTGACAGAGACTGAAACACTGTGTAAACAGAAATCAAACATCCGTAGCTATAATGTGACGGCACTAAAGTTGTTAACAAAACTAGGGTGGCCTTACCTGTTAATTTCATAATGCTTGAAGGTATACAGAATGTTGCAAAATTCCATGTCAATATTCTAGGGAAACAATCCTCACGTGTAGAGGAACAAAAAGTGTTATGTGAACATAGGTCCAAAAACGCACCGTTTCTGCGCTACAGTTGGCATACATGACGTATGGTTGATAGCACGCTGGCAGGATCATGTAACTTTGTCACAGTCGTTCCTACTGTCTGTGTGTTAGTGGCGTAGTGTGTGGCATAGTAACATGTTATGTACTGATGTAATGATGCCCCATAGCAACATGATCCTACCCGCGCGCTAGCAACCATACGTGTATGTATTGCCAACTGTAGCGCAGAAACATATGTTCATATAACACTTTTTGTTCCTCTACACGTGAGGATTATTTCCCTGGAATATTGACATGGAAATTTGCAACATCCTGTATATCAGTAAATATTTGTAAGGTTACGGATACTGACAACATAAAACGTCGTTCAAAGAACTGCTCTTTACTTTCCCTCAGTTTACAACAGTTTGCACAAATATTCTCGATCTTCAAGAAATCACAACCCCCATAATATTACATTTAGGCATGAAACCATTTTTCATATTTCTTCGTTTTATTTTTCATAAAAGCTCACCTAACAGTGTTTGTAGATAATTGAGAACCATCGTGTGCCTCTATAAGCGACATAGACACATTATTGTACTAACCGCGACGTTCATTGTTTCCACTGCGTGTAGGGAAGTGCGTTTATGCAATACAAGTGTCTGCTCGAAGAGAAAGACAGAGAGTGGGGCAGGTCCTTCCCCCATCCCCTTCTTTAGGGCACAAGCAACGTACGGCGGTGAGGTTAGGAGAGCGGCTTGCGAGCACTTGAACAGATTAGTCATTGCGCGGTTGAGGGGCTTCAACCCCACGGCACCCCACATTGTTACCATCCACTCACCTGCGCTGATTAGAAAACACCCCTACGATCTGCGACCCCTCCTCCATCCTCCTTGTGAACAGTCTCCTAGCAACACCGCCGAGAGAGGCCCTCGCCCGCCGACAATGTTTGTTACTCGTCTGCATGAGGAGTCGCCGCTGCCCCTCGTACACTTGTGTTACAAGCCGCAGCAGAAATCACTGCCACACTTCATGCAGCAGCGCCTCGTCAAGCCAATGTCCATTTATGGTAGCGCGCTACCCATTTATTTGACTGATCCCTCTCAGCTTGAATGTACATTATGTTAATGAATGACGTTTAAAACACTCTGTCACGCTGTAGGGGATGCTAAGGCGAGTAAAATGATGCAGGACACTTGATGTCGCAAATGCTGGGAAGTGCCTGAAAAAAACGGCATAACCTAAGTTGTGATCTGTAAGGTACGAATACTACGTTTGAATGACAACAACTGGCGCATTACTCCATTCACTCTAGCTACTCTCTTGGCTTGTGTGTATTAGCAGTTACAAGCACAGGACTACAGAAATGACTATTCTGGCAGTGGTAGGTAGTAAGCAGATGGTGCCAACGGAATGGAACCGAATAGTACAGCGGATAGCATAAAGAATTATGCACTTTTGGAGAAAAGCATTAAACTTTCAGATGTTTATCAATACACATCAGAGAGTAATTTTTTAGGTAGGGCCCAAAGATTTTGTCCACCATTTTCAAAATGGCGGGTGAAACAGGAGTCAATATGTATGCAATACGAAATTTTTCTTAAATAAATATTATATTTTTCAAATTAATAAATGACTCATTAAACACGTTTTTGTATAACATTATACACCAACTCTTGTTGTACATTAGAAATTAAGGCCACAAATCATTAAATGGTGGCACAGAAATAATTGCAAACGGTAATCATGAAAATGTAACGGATGTGTTAATACACAGTCTGGAAGATTGTGTTACTCAGCGAAGTATTATTAAGTAATTATTTTGGTGTGACTTGAGATGCATCTAATCAAGTGTTACAGTTGTTAATATAGTAACTTTGTAGAACAATATGCATACCAATGAAGGATAAAAACAATTGCCAAACATATGTTTTTGCAACAAAAAACCAAGAAGTTAGTTTCAAGTTTATTTGTTTGTAATGTTTCAGATGAAATAGAAAACTAGCTATGGAGACGAAATATCGCACTGTAGATCTTGATGCCACTGCAGTAAAGAAGAAGAAGAACTTTAGCTGGGATCTGTGTATTTTATGTCAGCTAAGAACAAGTGAACCACTGACATGCCCTGCTAATAAAACACGAGGTGGAGAGGATTACAAAACACTATCATCAGATCTAGAAAATTTTTACAGTGCTGGAGTACTTCCAAAAGACGTACAATTTCATTACTTGAGTCATAATTCTTTATTTGAAAACCTTAAGGTAAACTGTGCCAAGTTTCATAAGAATTGCCGTGCGAAATATACAAGTTACAAACTGAACAGAATATTGACAAGTAAAAATCGACCGTCTAAATATAACGAAGAAGTAAATTCGTCAGATCAACCATTTACACGATCACGTGGTGAAACGTACAACTTTACCAATCGGTGCTTCTTTTGTGATGAAGAAGAAACTAGTACCTCTGTGCTTCATAAAGTGGAAACTAAAGAAGTATGTGACAAGATAAGTTCATTTGCAGTAGCCCTTGAAGATCGTAAAACTATAGCAAAATTAAGCGAGGGAGATCTTATTGCAACAGAAGCTCAGTACCATAGTACATGCCTCAAAACATTCTATAATAGGAAACGCTCACTTGATAGGTCACAAGAAAATGTTTCTAACTCTAAAAAAGTACACTTCGACATAGCATTGGCAGAGTTAGTGGCATATATTGAGGATGAAATTGTTGACAGCGAAGTGATTCCAGTTTTTAAATTAAGACAGTTGGTAGGGTTGTTCGAAAAGCGCTTAGAACAACTAACGGGAGAAATACAAACTCCACACTCAACACGTCTAAAAGAGCTAATACTTGAACGAATACCACAAGTGACTGCTATCAGCAAAGGCCGTGATGTACTTATAACACTGAAAGAAGGTGTAGGTGATGCAATACATAAGGCATGTGAGATGGGTAGCGAAATTGATGCAGTTAATTTAGCCAGAA
>PNEQ01122308.1:0-25026 GCA_003012365.1 Medauroidea extradentata
GCCTGACTATAAATTTGCCCCAAGTTATCTCGCATGATTTAAATGATATGTAAACAAAAAATAGCTTATAGAGTTACTTACTTATGTTAATATGTGCGTATGTAGAATTTATAAAATAGTTATGCAATAAAAAATCTTTATCGTCGTAAAAACGTACTTTGTTTACAAATAATTATGTAAACAGTGCTGTTTAAACTGCAGCGCAGTGGCGGGAACCAAGAATTAGTTCGGGGCCCTTCCGCTAGGGGCGCAGCGAACGTTTGCTCAGCTTCAATTGTCACTGTGGAAGATAGCATTCTATAAACCTCCCTATTCTGTGGGCCCGACCGTGGGCGGTTGTGTTTAGCTTGCGACCGCAGTGCCACACCTGAGCCGTGTCATCGGTAAGTTCCTTTTGTTTGAGTTTAGTGTTCATGTTTTTTCAGTTAGGTTTGGTTAATTGTGCCCTGTACGACTAGGGATTTATCCCTGTTTTTTAATGGAATAGAGTGGCGCGCGTGTGTCGGTCACAGCAGCTTAGTATTTCCCTCTTAATTTTGTATCGTAATTCTGTATCAACTTCTCAGTGGAGAAAACGTGTGTGAAATTGTTAAGCTTTGTATGATAACGTACGTTATATACATTGTTTTGCCAAGATCTGTCTTTCATAATTGGTAGCTTAGGGAACCCTGTGTCATTGTCCTTGGTTTAATGTGTGTTCTAATGGGAAGGGTACTGGTGAGTGGCACTGGGCCTTGGTCGATGCTTAGCAACGCCAAGATTAGCAGCCTGTTATTACTGTGCCTGCTAGATGCGGGCTCAACGGTTAGCCACAAATGTTTTCAGCTGTGATGGTGAAGATTTTAGCCATGCCAACACTATTGTAGAGTCAGAGCAGAGAATGTGTTGGGTATCAGACCACAGATGAGCCTCCATTACCTTTTGTGTCAGTTGTGCGAGCAAGACTGCTGCACAGAGTTCTAAACATGGTAGTATTTGTTTTTTGAGAGGTGCCACTCGCGATTTTGAAAATAATAGTCTTGAAGTCACTTTTCCAGTTTCACTCTTGCGTCTGATGTAAATGCAGGCTCCATATCCCTTTTCAGATACATCACAAAACCCTAAGAGTTGTGATTCTATGAAATCCTCCAAAACCCGGCGTGGCACTTGCAAAGCTCTTAGATAGGGCAGCTCTTGACGGAATTGTCTCCATGCTGAATCTAAGCTGGCAGGTAGTGATTCATCCCAATCCAATTTTAGTTCCCACAACTTTTGCAAGAACATTTTTGCTCATAGTATTAATGACCCTATTAGTCCTAATGGGTCAAATATCCTAACTGTGTTTGAGAGTATGGATCATTTAGTGATTCACTTTTCCTGATCAATGTCTTGTATGAAGAATATGAAAACATCATGATGTGGATTCCATAGGAGACCAAAACTCCTAATTGAGTTATCTTTTGACAAGATATGACATGTTTCCTGGTCTTCAGGTGTGACTTGTGATAGGACTTCCACTTCCTCAGATTGAAACCACCACATTGTAGCATTTCAGTTAACTGTTGTTGTAATTCTTGTATGTCCTCCTCTGTATCTGCACCTGTAAGTAGGTCATCAATGTAGAAGTGTCTGAGAGTAACATTCGATGCCTTTGGAATGTTTTTTGCTTCCTCCTTCACCAGCTGCTGAAGACATCTAGTTGCAAGAAATGGAGCACTTGCAGTTCCATATGTGACTGTGTTCAATCTGTAGATCCACAGTTTTTCTTGAGGATGTTCCCTCCAGATGATTCTCTGTAAATCTCTGTCTTGACGATATAACTGAATTTGCCTGTACATTTTTTCAATGTCAGCTGTAATCACTAATCTGTGGCTTCTAAATCGAATCGCAATTAAGAACAAGTCATCCTAAATCGTGGGCCCGACCATGAGAGCATTATTAAGAGACAAGCCAGGTGATGATTTGCATGATTCATCATACACTACTCTTAAATCTTGTAGTTGAACTAGTTTCTTTCTTCACACTGTGATGTGGGAGATAGAAAGTTGGGTTGGGAATGGCTAACTCTGAATCAGGAATTATTTCCATGTGACCTAAATCTTGGTATTCTTGCATGAACTTTGAGTATCCTTGAAAAAGACCTTGGTCTCTTTCCAATCTTCTTTCCAAATGTTGAAATCGACGAAGTGCTGTGTCGTAAGTATGTCCTAGTTTGGTGATGTTTTCATTTACTGGTAGTCTTACACTATATGTCCCATTTTCATCCCTTTTGCAGTTTTCCACGAAATGCTCTTCACATGCTTGCTCATCCAATGTACGGCAGGGTTTATTTGAGCAGTCCTCAATGTCCCAAAATTTCTGAAGTTGTTCATGCATTGTTTTGTGGGTGCTTAACAAACACAGATTAGACATTTTATTTTGTGACTCAGCATTAACAGTGCCCGAAACAACCCAGCCCAGCAATGTTTTTTGCATCAACACATTTCCTATTGTGGGTCTGAGCTGGCCAATACAAAGAAGTCCAAAAAAACAACTCTGCACCAATTAGCATGTCTATGGCCTGAGGACAGTTAAAAACTGGATCAGCGAAATTAATATTTGTTGGAATGATCCAATCACATACGTTAATTGTCGCAGTTGGAAGTTCTGATGTTATTTTTGGCAAAACTGTGAAATTCAGTGTTACTGAATAACTGGTAAACCTTGACTGAATGGTTGTCTGAGTAGTGCGTCCTGACCTTGTAGCTATTGAGCCAATACCTGAAATGGATGCTGAGTTCTTGGTTTGTTTCAAGTTTAACATTTGCACAATTTTTGTAGTGATGAAGTTTGATTGTGATGCAGAGTCCAAGAGCACCCTGCATGCGTGTGTTTGGTTGTGCACATCTAAAACATGCACAATAGCTGTAGACAGCAAGACATGAACAGTTTTCACCGATTTGACATGAGCATTTACAGATGACGTTTGTGAATCATGTGTAAATGGTGGTGCTGATGTGTTGAGGTTGCTATGTGATGTCTTGTCATTCAGTGAATTTGCTGACATGTGAGGCAAACTATTGTGTC
Source organism: Medauroidea extradentata (assembly GCA_003012365.1). Lineage (NCBI taxonomy): Eukaryota > Metazoa > Arthropoda > Insecta > Phasmatodea > Phasmatidae > Medauroidea > Medauroidea extradentata. The sequence goes on from PNEQ01122308.1 coordinate 3,046, forward strand.
TTGCATTACATATCCTACATGATCCTGATCTACACACATTGGCCTGGTGACCAATCTTCAAACAGTTCAGACAACGATTTAGGTTTGTTATGGTGCTGTACCGCTGTGAGACTGGCATTTTCTTGAAAGTGTCACACTGAAAAATTTGGTGTAACCCATCACACAATTTACATTTTGTGGTAGAACCTACATATGCTACAGTATTTTGCTTGCATGCAGTAGGTTTAAATGGAGGTTTGTTTGATGTTGAAGTATTAGTTGCACCTTTTCATCCCTTGTTTATGGCTTCCATTTGACATCTTTACTGTAAGAATTAGGAAAAATCTTCAAATGTTGGAAGTTCACTGTTCACAAGATGCATTCTCAGACTCCCATGCTCTCAGGGTGACTGCATCAAGTTTTGATGATAGCATGTGAATCACGAGTGTGTCCCAGTGTGCTGTTGGCTGCTGCAGTGCTTCTAACGCCCTGATGTGTTTTTGAGAGTTATCGATCAGTGATCTTAACGCAGAGACAGATTCCCTTTCAACAGCAGGTTGCTCAAACAGGGTTTTTACATGACCTTGAACTATCAATTGTTTGTTTTCAAATCTATTTTTTAACAGTGTCCATGCTACGGGATAATTTGCTGCGGTCAATTGAAGTGATTCTATTATGTGTGTAGCCTCACCTTTTATTGCTGACTTCAGGTAGTGTAACTTTTGAATGTCAGCTAGATCTGAGTTGATATCAATTAAAGAATTAAACATTTCACAGAATGGCTGCCAGTCTTCGTAGTTACCAGTGAAAATCGGGAGATGTATGGTGGATGATTTCACTGTTAATGATGTTTCTGTTAAGTTGTCATTAGTGCTAGGTGTGCGGTTATTCAGTGATGAGGATGAACTGTGTGAATTTCTAGTTAATTCCTTAGCCTTCGCTATGCATGCAAAAAACTGGGTTTCAAAATCCTGTCGTTCAGTGGAGTCAATTTCGTTTTCATCTGACAGTTCAATTTTAGACTGAATGTCTTCGAATTCATCAAAAAGTGTTTCTGCTCTGTTGAGCTGCAATTCAAGTTCGATTATGTCTTGTCCTTGTTGGTAGGCATCAACAAACAATTTAAATCTGGTTAATTTAGCTTTTGTTTGACCACGTTTTTGTATGAGTGATTTTAAATCTGCCATGTCTTATGATGTACGAGGTAACAAGGATAAATTAATGCAGATGACCCTGACCATGTTGCATATGCTTGAAACGACCAAGGATAAATTAATGCAGATGACCCTGACCATGTTGTATATGCTTGAAACGACCAAACAATTGGAATGACACAAGGATAGAAATGCATTCACTTACATTTTGTTACGTTGTAATGGCTGGCGTTTTTGTTTTCTGGCATCTGCTTCATGTCGTTTCGTAGCACAAAATACACTTATCGTATCCGGTTTCGGAGGACCAAAAATTTTTGTTGAAATTATGATAAATGAAATTCTTCTATTTAATGTTCATCATTTTATTTACTTGATTTTATAAATACTTAGAACTTTGTACAAAGATAGAAAACATACAAATGTACTGCAAACAACAAGACATTGCTACTACTAATAATAAACAATTGTACCAACAAAAATGTTTTCTCTCTGCTGCGCGGCATTCAAAGTCTAGCGGGACGCATAGAAGTTTTAGTTTCACATCACTGCATGATGCTGCTACTTGGTGGCTGCACTACAAACTAAGTCCTCAAAACAGTTACAGTGGATTTTTCACAAATCCAACATAAATTAATTTCACTATCGTTGTTTCTGACTACAAAATGTTATCTCATTATCTAGCATTCAAATTTACAAGACATTATCCAAGTATTTTAAATTGAACTCTCAGCAGGTTGTTTTTAACAATGGCAGGGTCAGCACCTGAAGTCCTACAGTTATACTAGTTATGTGACGAAAATTGCACAGTCAATACCTTACATGTATGCGCAATGTCAGACCAGGCAAGGGTGTCAGTGTCACCCTTACCATGCCTTTGCTTCAGAACCTTGAATATGTTTAAAATAGCTCCAGGTTGGTGCTGAATTCAAATGAATACATTTAATTAAAATTTACTTGTATAGAATGATGCTAAATGGTTTGACAGTCATATCGAAAAGTATGGAAAAGGACGAGGGAATACATAATCACACTGTAGATTATTTTTTTCCCTGCAAGTAGGTAAAGTCATGGGACCACAGAGAACATTCAGGGTAATGTAGTCAAGAGATTTTTATTTTTAGTGTGATGTAGAAACTGCTGTTATCAATTTTCAATACTAAAAAACTTTCTATCTGAAAGTGTGTACTAAGGCTCCAATTGTCATAATTTTTAAATTACCAACTCTCTTTTCACAGTATTTATATGTTATATCTTCTGTAGCAGAAAGGATGCATAGAAAGGCCTAGGAATTTGCCCTTCACAACGCCACTTATTATCGTAGCCCCGGAGCTTTCCATAGCTATCACCATAGGATCGTATTCAGTAGGTAAGCCGCTTAGCATGATGACTCCTACAAACTCATCATCAATGGTGCACTGATGTCTGTGAGTTGTTGTGTAAGAGACATGGCCTCTAATACATATTCTTCTATTGTCTTGTGATCCCCTAGTTTCACACTGAACAACTTCCGCAGTAGACCTAACCTCCTTGTAAGTCCTTTGTTTTTGTAAGCACGGCCATGCTTCTAAAGATGTTTTATTAGATGGGCGGACATGTATTAGGCAATGAGGTTGTACCATCAAACAAATTTTTGCTTTTGCCTTGTGATCTTTCTTCGAGTCAGTGGCCTCTTTTGCACCTACTTCCGAGAAAATACAGCTTCATAAGTCTTCGTGTACTACATACAGCTCCATCAAAAACTTCCAATTTCTCAATTTGAGGCAGAGATCCTGAATTCGCCATGTCGGTAAGACAGTTCCGCCTCGGAAGCCACGTTAAGACAATGGATCCAGACGACTAGTAAATATAAAGTCATCAACGTGTATGCAAAGATAGTACATTCGCCATACCTAAAATAATTACGCACGTGTTGCTACATCCTGGGCCTATAACCTGTTAAATTACGTATTAGGCACAATAACGAGTTTAACTTCATTTTCTTCTCACACAACTGTTACATAGTACCAACACATCTTTAACTTTGTATATATACACATAACACAAGGTGCAGCAACTAAACAAAAACACGAGAATAAGAAGAAAAAATTAAGAGTAGATTGTCTCTCCAGATTACACATAGCCAACTTCAACAGTGTCAATAAATTATTTCACTACAGCAAAAATATAATCTACAAAAAAATAAAATAATCTTCCTGTACATTTAAAAATTTATCAAAATTTGTGTACGCTGAACACTATCCTTTCAGAAAGTTTATAAGTTAAATCTTGTGTAGAGCCATGTTACAATTACTGCAAGATATAACCGTAAAAATTAAAAACACTTTTGTGTTGAGTAGCACATGCACAGTTATTTTATGTGGCTACATTACGGTAACTGTAACACAAGTTTACACTTTCTTACAAATGTTACCATTTCCCGAGTAATACAGGGTTATTATAAATGATTCATCTGGTTTTAAAAATTTGTAACTCACAAAGTACTTGTCAGAAATTAATGAGTGATACATGAAAACAACCAGAAACTCTCAAAAGTTTTTTAATCACAAATGTTCAATGTGGGCTCCCTTCGTCACACGACAAACATCACAATGGTAGCCGAGTTCGCCACCCACACACGTTGCAGCATGTCCCTGTCAATGGCCATCACAGCTGTGGTTAGGTGGTTTCGCAGCTCATGCAATGTTGTTGGCAACGGTGGCACGTGAACAGTGTCTTTCATGTACTTTTGAACTGAGGTAGTGCTGCTACCTGGTGTGATACGTAACTTTTGTCTAAAAAAAACTCTTGAGTGTTTCTGGTAGTTTTTATGTATCACTCATTAATTTCTGACAAGTACTTTCTTACAAATTTTTAAAACCCGATGAATTATTTATACTAACCCTGTATGTACTTTCAAACATAAAGATATAATGAAAATTAATAGTTTTCACTAACATTAGTGCAACATTTCTGCAAACTTAGTTTCAAAATACGTTTTAAAATAAAGTTCTTATAGAACAAAAATATTGAAAACTTAAAAGAAACAGGTGCATGGAAAATTATTTTAAATAAGATTCGCAAGCTAAATAAACATATTAAATGCTTACAACTACAATGACACATCTATAATTATAGTACTATTGCAATTTATGACTTTAACAAATGTTACAACTTTGTGAACTGATAAGGCTAGGCCTAACCTTGCTAGTACTGTATTCATTTTTTGTGACCAGCTAGTATTTTACCACGTACAGTAAATACAGTTAATGTAATATGAGATAATGAGCGTTTGTATGGTATAAATTAAGATACAAAAATATTTACATTGTTATGTCTCGGCAATGCTGATTATAGGAATGTATAAACACGTTTTTTTTTTTGCAAAACTCTATTATTTTTTCCTGTGGAGAGCAGTGCTTTGCCACGAAGTACGTTACTTTATTAACTTCATACTCTGACATAATATAATAATAACACACAATAGTTACAACATCGCTGTCCATCGTTCGTTCCATTACTGTCCATCTACAACAACTATCTATACTGAGTACTCATCTGAAAACACCACAAGCAGGAGTACCAACTTGTTTATTATAACACTAACACATGCTAACACTAATATACAACACCCTAAAACACAACAAAGTATTTATTTATTGACATTAAATTGCTTCGCCTCGGCCACCACAGCCCCACCAATGTAGTGTAGACCTAGTACTATAATTAAATAATTTTGCACTAAAGTATTATATAATATACTAAGAACCAAAATCAATTTATGCATGGTCACAAGAACGAGAATACCTGTATCAAGTTACAGTGCAGATTTTGAAGCATGAGAGAATTTTAAAAATGTAGTCCTCGCTGCTGTCAAGTGTACGTACCTATCCTTTTAACATTATTGTATATTTTACTATCTGACTAAAATTTACAGTCAAGAACAGTTTGTGTGTGTGTCTATATATATATATAAAAGTAAACTAAAAAGTAAATAGAATCTTTTACCTAAATAATAAAATGTGTACTTGATTGTTCCATAACTCTACTTGCAAAGGATAAACAAATTTCAGTACGCTGTTCTATCTTCTCCCCCCTTTTCTCTCTAGTTATGAAATATTTGGTATGCTTTTGTATACAGTATTGTATGCTCCAGTGTAACTTCCGCATGCTATATTTTAATGCTTGAATTTGCAGCAAGATATTTTTTGGAGCATAAGAGTGGTTCTTTATCTCGAGAGCAAGAAAAAATGACTCGCCATCTTATGGAAACCCTGTTTTCTGTTGGACATGAATGAAGGCGCAGAAGTTTTATGTTAACCACTACCCAAGAGTCTCTTTGTATTATGTAATCTTCATCTTTTGTATAGCAGTGTTGTTGACAAGACGATGCGCGAGTGAGTGTTGGTATTGATAAGTAAGAGATTGCATTGTTAATTAATGAGAAAGGGGGGAATAAAGTAGTGGTAAATGAAAATTATCTGTGTGGACGAACTTTATACCCATAACAACAGGTTATGGGGGCTCAGGACGTTTGGTATTTTTATCGGCCACAGAAGATATTGCCGAGTTGTAATTCTCGCACGTACATAAAAAATAATCTACAAAGATAGCGGACAATGATGAAGCAGTATATCGAAGCAACATTCCAAGGTTGAGTTCAAAAAATTATTTCTACACCGACAAGCAGATCGCTGGCATGATCCTGCATGGCCTGCCATGGGACAGATATGGCTTGCTGGTTAAGGAATTATGAAAGGAGGCAAATCTTATCATCAGAACAGTCAAGGTCGGGCTTCTAGAAGAAGGAAACGAGGAGCGTGACGAGAACAAGTCCCACGCCTTTGCAGCCAAGGCTAATGGTTGCAGAGGCAGCAGTCAGCGCTCAAGGGGCGGTGGAAGAGGAAGAAATCAGCAGTCAGAGAACACGGCAACAAATGAGAAGACAGAAACCACCAGTAAGGCAGCAGTACCACATGTATCAAAGATGGAAAGCTCGCAAGAAAGAAAATACTATCAATGTAAAGAATGGACACTGGGCGAGTGATTGCAGGGAAGACGTGCCGGCGAAGACGATTGAAAGCTCAGGCGAGAGACACAGAGACAGTAAACCGAAACACAGAATACTTGTGAGCTCTTGCGGCCTGATCTCCAACAAGACAGAGGATGTAGTGTGCTGGATTGTTGACTCTGCTGCTACTGACCACATTGTGAACAGACGGGAGTTGTTTGTGAGCACGAAGCCCTGCCAAGGCGAAATAACAATGGAGAAAGGCATAGCAGAAGTCAAAGGGTGTGGAATGGTTGAGATTAAAATCACAGGTCAGTGTGGGGGCTTGACATTGACCTTATCAGATGCCTTATATGTGCCTGATTTCAACTTTAACTTGCTATCTGTCAGCCAGATAACAGCAAAGGGAGTGTACGTTGAAATAAATGGAAAGGAGGCACTCTGTTACAATGGAGACAATATCATGTTTAGGGCATTAGTGTCGAATGGCTTGTACACACTGTATGCAGAGCAAACAACAAAGCATGTAGTAAACATGGTAAATAGCACTGAAGACTCCGTGGAGGTTAGGGATGGCACTGCGCTCAAAGAGTGTTTCGTTGTGGCATCAGAGACTTGGCCACCTAAACGAGGCCTCGATTAACATGACTCCAGTCTTACAGTTGGAAGGAAAATTGCCAGAGACGTGAAGTGTGTATGAAGGGGAAGACGAAAAAGATAAGTTTCCCCAGGACAAGTGAAAGAAAGTCTAAACAACCCCTCGAACTGATCCACTCTGACCTGATGGGAAAACTGCCAACATCAATGGAAAAGGCAAGATACTTACTAACTTTCATTGATGACTACTCCAGATATTGGGGTCGGGACTCAATGGGCACAGAGGCCTAGAATTCAGTACAGCCTCTACCTGGACCAAAACTGTGTACAATTCCTCAAATGTTAAGATTTGATCCCCAATGACCTTGAGCAAATGAACCTTTACAGACTTCACGCCTGCTTCCCATAGCGATGAGCCGTTTCACGGGTGGGGAACAGAATCAGAAATGCAGGTTAGGAGTTCAGCTAGATTGCAGGGCAAAAGTCTTTGAGTCCCATCTTGTGTGTATGGATGTTTAACTGTCTCAGACAAGGGTTGTCGCCATGAACTGAGCAGTTTGGGAGAGGCCATGAGCGGTGAGGATGCTGTAAAGTGGAGGATGGCCATGGACGAGGAGATAGAGAATTTGCTGCGTAATGATACTTACAAAATTGTAGATAGGCCAAAAGGGAAAAATGTTCTTAGCTGTAAATGGGTCTTGTAAATTAAATCTAGCACTGATGGAAGTGTATACAGGTACAAAGCAAAGCTCGTAGCCCGTGGGTTCTTACAAATCCCAGGGGTATATTTCAATGAGACGTACGTGCCGGTAGTAAAGAAAAAGACCATTCGCGTGCTCATAGCACTGTCAGTACAAATGGGATGGGAGAGAGAATATCTAGATGTTTCTGATGCATACCTCAATGGTATCCTATCTGAGGAAATTTACATGTATGAACAGGGGAAGGACAAAGTGTGTAAATTGCATAAAAGTCTTTATGGCCTAAAACAAAATGGGAAAGGATGCCACGACATGTTGGATAGTATGTTATGGGGTTGGAACCTAAGGAGATTGAAAAAAGACCAATGCATCTACATTGATGACAAGTAAAAGCTTGTTATTTTCGTATACGTTGACGACTTGGGGATTTTTGGATCACTGGAGAAAGTAGAGTGGGTAAAGTCAAACCTATCGGACACAGTTCAAGTGCGAGCAATGGACGAAATGACATCCTTCCTGTCGGTGAACATATATTCAGATGGTGACTCGGTCACGTTGGACCAAACACACTCAATCAAACAGTTGCTGGATAGTCTAGGGATGTCCGGGGCTCGAGGAAAATTCTTTCCAGTAGAAGCGACCAGAAACCACGGTACAGAGGCTGGATGTGAGAGTTTTGATCGAAGGATGTATCGCATGGCTGTTGGTAGTTTACTGCACCTTTCGCAGACTACCAGGCCCGATATCAGCTTTGCGGTCTGCAGAGCCAGCCAGAAATGTGAGAATCCTACAGTATAGAATGGGCAAGACATTAAACACATATTGAGGTACTTGAAGGAAACTTAAGAATTGGCGACTAAAATTTGTGAAACAAGGTTTGGCGTATTTTTTTAGTGACGCAGATTTGGTAAACGACCGAAATGACAGAAAGTCTATCACCGGTGTTGTCGTAGTTCTAGGTGGAGGGACAGTCATATGGTTATCCAGAAAGCAGTGATGTGTAGCTGACTCCATATTATTTTGTTAGGGACATGTGGGAAAAGGGTAAGATCAGAGTGCAACATGTAGCAGGTAGGGAGAACTCAGCAGATTTGCTGACAAAAGCTTTGAATGGTGTTAGAACCAAGTGCCTGTCCAGAAAAACGAACTTTATTAGTTTTCCTTAGCATGTAGACACTTAGTGCAAGTAGTACTGTATTTAAGTTAGATTTAAACTTCAGGCCTCAAGGGGAAGTGTTGGACATGAATGAAGTAAATGTGAGGTGCAGGAGTTTTATGTTAACCACTATCCAAGAGTCTCTCTTTGTATTATGTAATCTTTGTCTTTTGTATAGTAGTGTTGTTGACGAGACGATGCGCGAGTGAGTGTTGGTGTTGATAAGTAAGAGATTGTATTGTTAATTAATGAGAAAGGGAGAAGTAAAGCAGTGGTGAATGAAAACTATCTGTGTGGACGTACTTTATATTCGTAACATTTTCAACCCAAAAAATCATAACAAAAATTATGTAACTTACGAGAATAAGTATGGTATTGCCTGGTAAATTTTTTAATTAATTTACTCCTGTTTATAATTAGCTTTGCTTGAGTTAAAATGTTAATAAATTTGCCGACTCAAACATACGCTGGCAATAGCTGTATATTTAGCATAGGCTTTCAATATTTTACATATTAAAATTTTAATGAGCTGCCTTTAGATCTGATTTGCACCACTACAGGGAGTCTAAGAAGCAAAGGAGTGAAAGGGTGACTGATGACCATGCCTGGCACTCTATAGTTCTTACATGCAAGGCACTGAACTGGCATGCAATGTTTGGTTGGTGTTTACTTCACACTCATCTATATACAGTTGTGGACATAGGTTGGTTTTCTCAAGAGCTTACGTACTTGGCAAGTGCCTAACTGACAATGAACCAGCTTTTCACTTCAGAGAACAGGATTCCCCGACAACACGACCTCAACTACACCTTGAGCTAGAAGTTTCCAGCATGAGCTGCTTTTTACATGTTATGTAGGTAGTAAATATGAACAGAATAACAACTCTTATGTGTTTTGGTTATGACAATGGCACAAAAACATTTTATTAAGTAGAATATATTCAAAATACAAATGTATTGACTAGAAGTATTATTTACAATAACAAAACATTATAAATGGTCAAAATGTATCTCAGGGATACAGGTTGGTTAAGTCAGCAGCTAACATCAATAATTTATACATACACTGCAAAAACATTTTATAAAAAAAACTTGTGATATTGCAGTTTTACTGTTTTCTTGCTATTGCGTTAATAAACTGCAGTAGCACACATCACAGGTTACGTTTAAGGGGTACATAATAGGCACTTTCCCACATTGAAACCCCAAACTAAATAGTATCTCTTCAACTGTAACAGTTGGCTGTGCACAGCCATGTATCAGCACGCAGTGTGCTATTACGTGACAGTTACACAATGCTACAACACTCACTCTTCAAGAAAGACATGTGAGCTGTTGGATCAGCTACAGGTCACTCTGTGAACACTACAATTTGTACATCATCAGTTGTTGCAATTTAAAATATAGAACCCCTTGCTAGCAATGCACAAGATTACTAGTGGAATGATTCAGTCAACTACTATTAAGTACTTATTTATTACCTAAAGGTAAATGCAAATGTTTCCTTAGTGTAGGCTAAAAATATTTAAACAATGATGCTACATACCTAACTGTATCATTATTTACATTAATGTATAATTATACAAGTAAAAAAAGAACCAATTTATGTAGATTCTCAAGAACTGACACATAAAGCACAACTTATCATTGGCAATTTCTAGTAAAAAGTGATTACAGTACCTAACTTTCTCTTCAGCTTACTACATACTTAAAAATAAAGACTAAGGGCCATATCTATAGACCTCTTTCAAATGACAACCAACTGCTCACCAATGCTTTCTCTATGGGCATAGCAGTTGGTTGTCTTTCGAAAGCTGTTTATAGATACGGCCCTAAATGAGAAGAGATATAAGAGAATGTATGTTTCAGAGATGCACACATTACCATATGCAAGAATAACAGCACAAAATGTGGCAGGTAACTACTGTAGTGGGTTCAGTGTGCTGTAGTTCTGTACAATTTTCATTACCTTATCTTTAATACACATATAGGTACACGTCACGTTTTATTATATGTTCAGCGTAACACTAGGTATAACAGCTATAACAAGTATTAAATTTTAATTGTTAGCTATGTAGTCCACATGCTTTTAATGGGTACTTTGTAATATTCAAAATATAATAATGCCAATATGCTGTATTTACTCATGTACCACCTGCACATTTTTTCCAAAAAACCAAATTGAAAAGTTTGGGTGCGGGTCATACACATAAATCAAAGTTTTGGATGAAAAATGAGGCCTGGAAAAATGGTATTTACCAAACATTACAGACTGCTGCAAGCATTTATTACAAAGGAAATATAAGTATATACACGATAACATCATATTAAAGCTTATAAGATGTAAATACACAACACCGGCATTACAGTCAGCCATGCCCTGTGCAGTGCGTCTGCATGTTACGATGATGATTGAAGATGAAATATTTGACTTGATTGGCCCGATGAACAAGTATCTACGCACGCACAAGTAGCGCGGAGGCCGAGATAGTGTTTCGTGGCTCCGTCAGAATGCGCCACAGTACAGCGCGGCTGAGCGCGCTCTTCAGTTACGGCTTGTAGCTAACAGAGGGCAGTATACATTGCCATGGATCGTTCGCTCATGTTCCGGGCAGCCAGCCACTGCCATCTTTGTTCCACCATGCTGCGCGTGGTGCTACACAGCATTTAAGTACACTTTTGGGGTATAATTTCATTACGTTTTTACGCAATAGTAAATTAAATTCAAACAAAATAGCGAAAAAATATTGTTTTCATTAGCGCATATTAACAATAAGGGGCGCGGGTCTATACTTCTGATGTGTAATTTCATTTAAGTTTTTTACACAAAAATAAATCACCGTAAATTCAAACAAAATATTAGAGATAAAAAAAAAAAGAGAATATGTTCACAATATGGGGTGCGGGTCTAACATGGGGGTGGGTGGTACATGGGTAAATACGGTATATTATTTCAGTATAATAGCAAGTTATTAGCAGATACAGTAGACTGCAATATCTAAAATAAAAATATCCAGTACAAATTACTTCAGTATGCTTAGTAACAACTTATCTATTGATATAAGGTATTTGAAGGATAACAGTAAAAAAACCAAAGTCGAAGGTGCAAATAACCCAGATGGAAAAAGTTTAAGGTGCATAAAAAAAAAATAAACAACTTGGAAGTCAAAGATGCAAGGACACTGCCTAGATTGAACATATTTCATTGAAGAGAGACATTGTTATAAATGTTTTACTGGAATGAATGATGAGGCATAGGTCACAAGTGCTAGAGGATATAATTAAATATTTACCAAATATGTGAACTGGACAGAGGGACTACTAAACACTGTGATGGGAGCACCCTGAAGACAACAGGATTTCAATGACCTGCCAATAAGGAGAAGATCGTCAGTTGGTGCTACAGGAGACTACATTAATGATACCACAAGCTTGTACCATCACAAGTCCAGCAAAACTTAACTCTCTTTTTCAAACACATCCCATAGCATTATGTTACCTACATTAGGTCAATAAGTAACCAATAAGGAGCCAGCCATAAGAACGTAGCTTGCACATATTAATTCAATAGGTGTTGTAGAAACCACAAACACCCATGTACTGCACACATAACTTTTTCCTTTCGACAATGAGGTGCATATCTTACATGAATGTGGTGTGACCACGGAACACTGTGGCATACAGCACGAGAGACTTGACAACAGTGATTGCACACACACAGTTACATAGTTACATTCTTTGCTTCGAACGAGTTTGCATGACCACCAACACTCAAATAACTACTGGTGCAGTGTGCGAAAATAAGAATAAAAACTACAGTAACATATACAAATCTCGTATGCTGCTATGTAACTCATTTTACAAGCTGGTTCTTTTCACATGGCCAAGCTAGCATAGAGAAGAAGGGGAGGGGAGCAAACAGAAAAGTATAAGCTATCAACACTACCCATCAACTGAGCTCACTAGGAAGTAAATAACTGTGATTACCTAGATAATATTAAAAAGAGGCATGCATAAGTGATGCAGATTGGCTTCATTGAACAAACCATTTTGTAACTAACCTGTTTCAAAATTGTCTAAGTGTACATGCCTTATCTAGGTTTTCTTATTCTATTTAAAAGGGATCAAGTACACCTACAGTACAGCACAGTCAGCTATTGTCTTCAAAATTCACTATAATTTTTTTACAAGTTTACTTAAAACAAAGGGTGCTTGTGATAAGGGTGTTAATACGGTACTACAGCAATTTTTAGCAGAAAATGTGCAAACCACACATGTATTACATTCAGACAGGTAAATAAAATACTCAACAATGCTTTAAATATTAAAACTTGACATTTACCTGACTGCATCGGAGTATCTTTAACTGGCTGCAGTAATAGTGCTTCAGTTTAAACTGAGTACTTATTGTCTACATTTGTCTCGGCGTAGTGTATTTCTGCATGCAACAATGCGTGCCAGTGAAGTGACGTAATGTTAGTTATGTGCTGTGCTGATGCAAAAGTTAGGATGTCAATGCTTACTAAGCACCACCCTACAGGTTAAGCTTAGCAAGTTCCGAGGACTATTTAAAGCAGTCTCATAGTAGGTGGCAAGTGGCTTGCTATCATGCCTGCCCTCTCAATATACCCACCCTTGTGCGGAAGAAACGCGATTGTAGCAATCTCGAGTACATGCAGCTCACAGGTGGCGACAGACAGGCTGGAAAGCCAACACAGGACAATTGTAGGGAATCACTGCTGCGGACTGATAAAACTGACACCATAGCATGTATTCAAATATAGTATAAGAAAATATTACATCAAAGAAGTAACTGAAATATCAGATCAAAACATCCTTACAACACGTAAGGAAGATGACTACTGTATCTGGCAATTTTATTGGAAACAGTTAAGGTCCTGTGCCTATAATTTCCACGTCGGGGAACTATATTGTTTGGTTTTACTTTGTAAGCATGGCAATGAAGTGAGCATGCCTGTGGCTTTAACTTTGTATCAATCTTTGTTTCAGAGTTTTATTCAAGTTGAAATTCATGTTATTTAAATTATTTTCAGTTGGTGTGAAGAGGCTGTTAAGGGCGATAGCGTCCCCATCTTGTAAATTAGTAGCCTCGAGAAATCGTAGTGTAAACGTTTTATTAAACTTAAATGATGAAATTTTGTGTCGTAAAATGGATAATATGGTGGATACATGCGTCCAGAAGTGAGGCTGGTTTGTTACTGCTTATCGTCAATAAAAGTTAACTAATTAAAACTTGAGCCATTTCTCATCCTCTTTGTTTTGTAATGCACTTTTTTCTAGAAGCATTGCCACCTGCTGTCACCTAAAGCATGGGTAGGAAGAGTAGGTAATTGGTCGTGCTCCCTACATGTGTTCATTGTCGTGGAGCAGTAAAACTTTACAACTGCTTTGCAGCATACAGTGAACCCTCGATAACTCGGACAGAATTTTTAAAAAAAATTTTAATAATTTTAAATTAATTATTTCTTGGTTAAAAGACATAAAAAATCGTTTCTGCTGGATTTAAATTCATCACATTATATTTTAGAACAGTAATAAATTTTATAACGTAGTCGTCCATCGCTACTTAGCCTTTAATAATCCCACAGTAAATATCTAGCAAGTTCCGTGTGATACAATGTTGCTAGCGAGGCGCGCGATGCGCGTGTAAAGATGCAACGCAGCAGGTCGACCTCTCACTTCTTTATCTTTCCTCCCTCTTCGTCCAGCGAGCCAGGCACGCACGTGTGTCGTAAACAAACACTTCAGCGTGGTGCTTGTGAAATGACTGTAACTACGGGTTACAATGACACATAAACAGACAATTATTTTGTTCTGGTATGTGCAATGAATTCAGGGTTGCAAAGCAAATTGTCCCGGACATTAAAAATAAAAATTAAAAATCAATGCTTTGCATTGCGATGTAGAAACATTGGTGAGAAGGTTTTACACCCCTTTAACAACGATGTTTTCAAGAGCTGATGTGGGTTGTGAAAGAACAACACAACATCCACGCCCAAGCTGGACACGATGAGTCAAGCTCGCTGGTTAATGATGTACTGTTCATAACGTAAAGGCGTCTGGAGGGTTGAAACGTTTTAAGCGTGAATCGGATTTGTTTATAAACTACTTCACGGGAAATAATAGCGTACATGTAATGGACAGTAAAATGTAAACGTCTTATGCGGGATAGTTTTAAACGATTTTCATTGAGTGATGCACGTAAATGGATTAACAAGATTTTGTAGTCTTAATTTTTCCATGTTTACTATACACCGACAAAATCGTTTTCTTTATTTTAGAAGAAATGTTCACGTTATGAACGAGTAAATATAGAAAAAAATGTACATTTGTTATATTCTACACCAAAAAAATTTAGAAGGTAATTTTTTTTAAAACCCCTTATCATGGCCGCACCCCATATTTTGGGCCTAAAATTTGGTCAAAAATATGCGGCGATTACGCGAGTAAGTACGGTAACTCTGTAGAACATGATTAAAATTTTATTGCTTTATAATATGAGAATTTGTGTAAGAATAAAGGTGTACATTGTGTGTTCTATGATGCAATTTACATACATAAAATTAAATTTTAAAATTAGTGTTAAAATGTGTTCACATAATGTACAGTAACCCAGAAGGATTGTTAATTACAGTACCGTTTTTATTAATATATACTAGGAAAACTACTTTTCTACCTTTGTAACTTTGTAGGAGGGTGAGTAACTATCAGGCTAGCAGCTGGCTGCTGCCCCTACGCTGTGACATAAGGAAGTAAGGTATTTTTCAATGGAAACATCTTGTGTGAGATGCGTGTGGTCACGTGCGGCGTTTGTATTGCATGAGACTGTATCTGTTGACCTTGACTACTTCCGCTCGCAACCTCCCTAGCTTATCTCCAACATCATTTCTTATCTCTCTCACACGTGCACGCACATTGGCTGTCGCCAGCCAGATGAAAACTTTTATGTGATAGAAGGGTGCCTGGTGCCAGCTTCTAGCACAGAGATAAAATAAAGGATCAGCCAGACCAGAAGTAGCAGCATAAAAAAAAATAAATAAAGATCTGACGGCCCACATTGTTTGGCATTCTTTTATAGTCCTCCAAGTTACGTTAATTTTCCCACTGCATGGCGGCCCTCCTGTAACTTGATACGATAGTTACGTACAAAACAGTATTTATTGCAGCCTCTTTTGCTTGTAGAAATGATAGCGTACTAATTTCTTCGCGTTTCTTGCGATTAATGACTGATAACCCCACCTCCCCGGACACCCCTCGATAACACGGACAAATCGTAACTCGGACAGCTTCTCCCCCCTTTTAGTCCGAGTTATCGAGGATTCACTGTATTTGCAGAGAGCTGTTTTTCATGGAAAAAACATTCTCCAGAAATGTTTACCTACAAAAAGATAAAACATACCAAATGATGGAATGGTATTTTTTAAACACTTTGCCTTCTATATGCACTAGTTTGTACCGTAGTCCTCCAATATCATCAAAAAAGGCTTTTTTCTATACACTGTATGCAACTCAAAATTTAATACCTGCTTATAAACAAAGCTATGACAGAGGTGTGTGTCTAGCTATACAGTAGCATCCAAGAAAAGTTAATGTTGCAGCTTAGTAGGGATGGGCGAACACTGGAAATTTCCAACTTCAAGTTTAGGTTTAAAATCCGACTTGAAAAGAAAATATGAATTTGAAAAAATTGATTCCACATGCTTATTATCTGCATTAATCCCATCTCGGTGCTGAGGTCGCAAACTAAACTTAATAATCTTCTGTAAAATATTGAACATGCACTATAATATGGAAGGAATTCCTATAACTATATTTTATTTGCGTAATAATTAAGTTTTTCACGAGCTGTGAATTCAATGCCGGCTATGCATTGTTTACAAAAAAACAAAACATCACTGAATTTGTTCTTTGTTTACAATCATGTAGCTGAATTTTTTCACCTACACATTAAAGTTGTCTGGATGAAAAAATCTTGTTTATATGATACAAATGGCATTATTTATTGCCACAATCATTTTATAACAGCAGTATAAGAATTTTGTGTTTCTCTCTTCAAGAATAAATAATTAAATGTACCTTGATATAAGTGTTAATTTAATTTTGTGTGAAATAGTTTGATATAATGACAACATTAATATTACACTGAATTTAATTATGTTAAATAGAGTTGTAATGTTACGTCAAGTTATTTGTTCGCTTAGTGCTAAATTTAACTTCAAAATTTATCAGAAAAGTTTCTCCAGTGCATATCAACATTTTTTTAAAAATAATTCTGGTTCAGCATTATGTCGTTTAATTAGTTACTTTAATCAGGATAGTGCAACATTATTTTGAGCAGCTCAAGTCCAAAAGAGATGTTATGCAACAAATAAAACTGTACTGGTAAATCTGAAAGACTCGATGCTTCACACATTTTTATATGATCACATGCCAGAACAAAGCATCAAGTTTTGATGATACTGAATTTAGTATTCTTGAAGGTACGGAACATTATTTTTCTCTTCGCTTGTAAGTTTTTACAAATAATATTTCCAAGGACAAATTTACAGTTGTAGTTACTCAACATTTGTTGCTGTTATGTAATTTTATTACTTACACAATGTAAATTTAAACCATACTTGAATAGAATTTGAATCTCAGTTCCATGCACTGTATTCAATTTAGAAATTGAATTGAAAAAATTCAAAGTATTCACCCATCTGTATTGCTTAAAGTTACAACCAGGCGAGTCGCCAACGAGAAGTCTGCATGCCGAAGCAGTGGCTTATGCATAGTAGCGATGGGGGCAGTTGGTGATGACACTAGTGTCACCCTAATCACATTTTCACTCTTCAGATGCTGAAATAATCTGCGAGTAGGTGACAGCCGTAAATTACAACATGATGGGAATATATTAACTTGATGAGAATTTAGATGATCCACAGAGCTACTGTATCAATGGTGTCCAGCCCCACACACAACCTGCTGTTTGAGGCAGTTCTGTTATAAGTGAAGTTTCACTAATACCCTCATATCAACTGATGAAAGACTACAGTCACTTGTACACATGTGTCAAAAACCAACGCTGGTTGCTTGTGACAAGGTGCTGCTTTGTGACGAGGTACTGTCCTCTCCCCTATTCCTTTCCTCATTCCTGGGCAGAGATGACGTAACCTAGCGGTATTTGATAGTATACCAGTGAGCAATACCATTATTAGGGCCATGCGTACAGGTGACAGCCTCCTCTCTACAACTGCACCGGGGTCTAAATTTATGTGTTTTCATAGGTTTAGAACCCAAATAACATAACAGTACGCCTACATAGCTGATACACTGCTCAATGTAACAAATTTAATATCATGTACTGTATTATATTAAACAAAAATTAGTTACCTTTTTTAAAATAAATAAAGTAAAAAAAAAATGTTCTTTGGTTTGTCCCTATTCATTGCCCAGTTAACCCTTGTTCCAGTGACCATGTTTGTTGCTGAGTCTGCTGCCAACGTCAGTTCATCTGTCCCATCAATGTTGATGTGACTGTGAGTGCACATGCAGTACTTTGTATGTGCTTTGGAACAAGGAAATCTAGAACACTGCCGTAATCAGGCAGGCTGGTTACTGTATACATTCTAACACAACACATCACACTGCACTATGCTGCTAATATAACCACAACATGCTGCAGTGTACAAGCACGTCACAGTCAACTTATATTACCGCAGTCATTGCACCTACGAATTTAGACTTTTTTCGTTATTGATGAACATTTTCATATTGTACAAAACACTTTTTATGAGACTTACAAAGGCACCTGGTAAGTATGTTTACCACACTATTTATTTGCGTTCTGTTCATCCTTATTGAGCTAGTGTAACTCTAGGATATAGAACAGAATGAAAAACACATAGGTATTACCTAAGATGCTGGCAAGATCTATTTTCCAGATAATACAACATTAACTTAGCATAGTTGTTTATAAATACGTAGTACTGTACTTAAACAGTACCCACTATCAAAGGAAAACAAATACAGCAGAACCTCAATTTAACGACAAACCATGGTTCCCAAGAATTGTATCGGACAGAATAATTTCAAACCCAAGGTAACGCTGGATTTAAAACCAATAAGTTTTTAAATAGAATGTTTGTATAAAATATTAAGAAGAAATTTTCTGAATAAAACAATAAGTGACTAAGTTTTCTAAGCTATCTGCATCCATAAAAAAGGAACTACAACATTATTTTTTGTGTATGTGTCTGTGTGTGTGTATCTCTCTCTCCCTCCATGTTATTAAAATTGTATGAATTTTAAAAATGAAATAGTGCTCCAAGAGGAACAATTAACTTTACTGAAGAACTAGAGTGTGGCATTACAACACGTGCGTCTAGCACGCCTAGATCCTCCACACTGTGTCCTTTAACGATTTGGTGGCTGAACAAGCATCTAGTCATTACACAATGCAGTGCAGACAGTACAGAAACTAAGCCTCCGTCATAACGAGTGACTGTGCAAGGCCCTGTACCAATTACATTACAGAATGCAGTAGATCACATTGTGTTAACAAAAGGGCATCATTCAAAAATATAAAATTATTTAATTATAGACACTTAAAATAAAAATAAAATTATTGTTGTTGTAGCATACTATATGTCTTGCCAAAAATTACTTGTATAAACCTAGAGCGTCATATTATTTTGCGAGGAACGATGATTGCAGGTACACATTCGCAGTACACTCACGGTCACGAGTCATAAACATACTATTTTTAATCCGTTTATTGTTAAAATACGTGTATTATTTTACTGTTGTGGTCTCCGAACATATTTTTATCACTTTATAATGTTTTCTTTGCACAATATTATCCCGATACTTTTGGCATTTTTTGTTTCTGTTGACTTAGAACATTTTTAATAAATTTTATTGTTATTATCTTTGCATTATTTTAGTGTAGTGGTATAGGAAACATATTTTAATAAATTTCTGATCTGATTTCTTTGCATAACTTAATTATGATTATCCTAGCTAAATTATATTGTTCTGGACTTGAAACAGTATTTGTAATTAGTTTTTATATGTATTTTATTTGCATTGTTTTATCGTTGCGATCTCACAAACATATGTTAATCAGTTTTCTTTACCGTTATTGTGACCACATAATTTTACCACAATTTTTCCGCCTTTGTTTTAAATCTATTTCTATGGCCATTTTCTTTGCGTTATTATACCTGTTGTGGTCTCGCAAATGTATTTTGATCAGTTTTACCTAGGTTTTCTTTGCATTTTTCATGATAATTAGTAAAATTTTGCTGCAGAACAGGATGAAATAGGAAGGATAGAGTTCAACGTATTTCTCACATATGTTGGTGTTGCGTGTGCAGCCTAATTTGGCAAATATGCATTTCAAAAGCACTCTAGCCACAGCTGTTGAAGTCTTTTAGCAAATTTTTCTAAATTTTATAGCTGCTGCTTACCAATTAATGGTAACTGCAGTATGTTATTGTTGCATGTTAACAAAATTTTTAAATAATCATTCATTACAACTTTTTGCATTTTACATAAATTTTATACCCTCTGAAAATAATTTTTTTTATTATTTTAAGGTTCCTGTTAATGATGTTAGATTGAGGCTCTACTGTATGACAATTACATAACAGTAAAAATTTGATTGTACAAATGTTGAAAAATGTATAATTTTCCATAATAGAACTATATATTCTAGGCTTAGGTTACAATTTGTTATAACTACAAAGTAGATTGTAGATCAGTTTACAAATAAACCACACTAACCATACACGTCACATTACATCAGTGCAGGTACTGTACAAACATCCTGGCTGAATCACATCACACCTGGTTACCCACAATCCACCTGCGGTAGTCAAAACTCAACAACTCAGACACAATATACATGTACATAAACTGCAGTCAGCAAGCAATGTCATACACAACTCTCTATCATGCCTGTCTTTGTATCAAAGCTTACGTACTCTTAACTGAATGTGTACTTCTACCTCAGCAGCTAAACTGACAAAATTCTTTGTCGATAGTGAATAATTACATCATTCTCAGTTTACATACAGTACATATACAGTTGAAACTATTGTCAACTAACTGAAGTGTCATCATTCCAAAGTCAATGGTTGCTGGAAAAAACATATCCAATTAACGTGACAACAATTTTGTTTGTGAAATGCTGAAGTAATATTTAAAAAAGCAAAAGTGTACACGTTCATTAGTTCCTTCTGCAGGGATCTTTACCACTCAAAGTCCTATTTTTTTGCACATTTTATAATTTAATATGTATAAATATTTGCTGATTGTTATAAACAATGTTACAGATACATGCACTTTACATTGTTACCTACCTTCCAAATCATCACATTTTGCTATGACCTCCACAGTATGCTTGCATATACAGTAAGCTTAGGACTACAGGCCTGTGATTTAACAATAGTACTGATGTCACAGCCAAGACCTATGGTACCACATAGACAAGCGAGCGCCATGTACAAGTCTACCAAAGACAGACATATCTCATCAACAGATATAGTTGGCATGAACATGTTGAACCACAGGAACAGCCACTCAAACATGTTTTGTCATTTATTAAACTAGCCTACACCACAACTGACTGACCTATAAATATGCTAATGTATATAAATATCTCATTACTGCTATTTGTACATAACAAAAGGTGACATAACCTATTGTTCGCCATAAAAACTGGCTGGTTTTAGATCCAGAATTGCAGACTGTGTGCCAGTACAGCATTTAACTGAATGTTCATAATCTTCTAGAGTCTACGATACCTGAGTAGCTTTACGCAGCTTCAGTCAAGTCTACACAGCACTGAAAACAAGAAACGGATTTTGTAGTAAGCTAGAAATTACACTAAGATTACATTCTGCAAACAATTATTCTCCTGTGCACATAGCAACAAACATTTACATGGCTGGCAAAGTTAATTAAAATTTATATCTTTTACAACGAAAACTGCAATATTTTCAAACTTATAATTTTTAATTTTCCAGTATTTTACATGTCATTTGTAGTGATGTAAAGGTTGGCTAACCTGTGAGGTTAGTAAACAATGTGAAGATTTGGATGAAGGTCGATGTAACATGAAAGTAATGAGATAACCAGTGATTAAGGAAAGTAAATAAAGAAACGAAGTATAATACATGGCGCAGTCGCGATAGGATAAGTCAAGAGTAGTATGTGAGAGCGCATAAGCAGTCGATTAATGTTTGCCATATTTATTTTTCGTACCGAATAGTGTGTCGGCGTCGGCGCGCAGCCGTTCGTATTCAACATGGCGAGTGGGTTCAATATCCCTGAAAAATTGTCGCTTCGCGGTAATTTAAGTGAAAACTGGAAAAAATTCAAACAAGCTTTTGATATTTATCTA